>JAZAYU010000194.1:606461-838279 GCA_038501625.1 Corbicula japonica
CGCAAAGTTTACGAAAACAAAAGAAACACGACCTGTTTTCAATTAAATTAATTATCAATAACATTATTTTGACCCGTCGAATGAGTTATTTACTAATTTGCAACCAAAATGTATTTGTCATAGATTGTCTAGTTATAAATGTAACACAAACTTAATGCACTTTTAAAGTAAGTAATAAATGTCAACAAAACAATAATCAAACAAAATAGTTTACGCACTATAACCTCTTTTGGGGTTGTTCCGGTTAGCTCAGTTGGTTGCGTCGTCGGATTACAGGGCTAGGCGCTGTCGCCGTGACGGTGCGGGTTCGCTCCCAGGTAGAGGCAATGTCATTTTTAATGGAATTAGCATGCCTATGGCAAATTGAACGGTTACGAATAGCAAACTTATGGATCGGATATAAAGTGAAAAGTGTTAAAGAGTGGCCACATACAAACTTACAGACCTTTCCACCTATAGGTTTACCAAGCTAAATTGGCGATATTCACAATTATTAATAGACTGTAAACACGCGTAAAGGCTAATTTACGCGTTAAAAGTACTATCTTGCCTATTTATACCACATCGCTTCGATAGCACAGTGGTTTACGCGTAACAACGATAACCGATTATAGGCATAACCGAGGATACATCAACGAAGCGTTAAATACATGTTAAGGATACAACCGTAAAAAGATCAGTGAAAATGAAACTTGGGTCTCGTACAATGTAAGTTAAAGCTTTCCAACGCGCGCAAACTCCCGTCTATTCTACCCAAAATTTAAAAAAGGAAGCACAATTGTCTTTATGAGTTTCCATAACAATAAATGAAAGCATTCAATAATATAAATTGAACACTTTTAAATAAAACCTAATAACAAAAATGCCCAAGCAACAAACATTATGAACTGAACAATAAATGAAAACATTCAATAACATATTATTAAACACGTAGAAATAAAACATAAAAGAACGTCCATGCAACAAACATTATGAACTGAAGATAAGTTCGTTGTGTTGGTCTTAATATTACAGTGTAAGTTCGTTTCGGTAACAATTCAAATATCATGTATGGATTAATATCGTTATACATTGTATAATATAGAAGCAAGTACATCATTTAAAAGTACGATGTATTTGTTATAATATAACATAACATACCGGTGTACATAAAATAACTAAAAATCATGGCTTATTTTGTGATCCGATTCCGCACAAGAGTGCGTGTGATCGACATTTTTTACCTCAGAGAAATTTTTAAAATGTTAACATTTATAACACTAAAAGTCGTCAAAAATGAACTTTTTCAGTTGTTGTGAATAAAAGTCAGCAATTAACTTTGAATGGTTATTCCATCCCAAAAGTATTCGCAGTACATGTACTCGTATCTTTGCTAAGCCAGTTAGTTCTGTGTAACTGTTAATACAGCCGCAGTTTCTTTCGTGATGTCATCTAGGTTTCTGTATAAATAATCACAATAAATATACAGTTTATTCATTCTTGTTATCCTGGCAAGGATAAGAAAAAATATATGTTTTAGCAACAACTCTATACCTACTGTTTACGTCCGATGTATTGCGTATTTGGTAAATTATAAAACTGTCGTATTTTACTTTAAAAATTCTGAATTGTCATAAAATGCTGAAATTACTTTGAAACTGATTATTGTAATATCATGCTCTCTTTTCCTCTCTACGTTTTGGCTAAGTGTGGAGGCTGTGTCTGCTGGATGTGGCCTTGTCTGATATGCATATTTCATTTTTTTCATGTTTCGAATTGTTTAACAATGCTATTATACTTTGCCAACTATAGCTGACTGAATAGTAATGCTTTACCAACGCGATCAATACGTTCCTGGACTTTTAAGTTACAAAATTATCTTACCCGCTTTCTTTATTGGAATTATCGACCTTTTGTTCCCTGTAAAAATAAATTTATATTTTAACTAAGCAAACATATCACCATGTTTCTCTTCTGTATAAGAACACTTATTCTGTACAAATTTGAATTTTAATTGGCGGTATGATTTAAAGAAACAATCAATCTTTACTAGAGGAATAAATAAATGTTTCATAACATTCCTTGTTACCTCGGAAAAGGCGAACGTAGATCTTGAAATTGCATTACCTTATTTTATTTTACCTTATGTTAGATGCAAAATAAACCGATATTAATTTTATTGTTTACAAAACAGTTATAAACATAAATATCAATCACGGAATAGCTTTAATTACTACCATTGGAAAAAGCATAACAACCGGCAAATATTATTTGGAAGTAAAACGGTTTTAACGATGGTTGAGGCAACCGCGAAAGAGTTGTTTTTAAAAAAATGCAACCCTAAAAATTGGACAAGAGTTCCTTTCTTCTACAATAATAATTTACAAACTATCAGTATGTTATTAAGTCTTTACATGTTTACAAACAGGTAAGCGTTCTTAACGCCTTGGTCATTACATGTAATACGAAACGTACAGACAAGTCCATTATGCTTTATGCATGCATAGTTTAACGATGTATGTGTTTTTTTATTTATTTGATCTTTCGACACAGTCATGCGCCGACATCGAATAAATAACATTACAATTATGTTCTTACTGTGTAACGCCATTTAGATGAGTTGCTAACTCAGCGTCATCTTTAACTGGCTCGTTCATTTTGACTTCATCGTCATCTTTTTTGGAGTTCCTTTGACTAAAACCAGATAATTTGTCTCCCGTGAGATTATATATTTTATATCGTTCTTTCACTGTATTTAGGGCTGTCACATAATTCCAATAGAATAAATGAAAGAAATTACATTTTCAACTCAAACAAAATATGCAGGTATATTTTACTTCCTCAGAGCAATGTTCATATATAAAAATAACATGCTACATTGTTTTGTGTTTAAATGCCTTTTGATTGATTAAAAACAGCGTACACAAATTATACAAATTGTGTAATCTGATGAGCATCAGTGCCCAAGGTTATAAAGCTGAGCATGGAAACCAGTCTCAAATCTAAAGCATCTGATTGGCTGAAATGGCGACTGGTCGCCATTTCAGCCAATCAGATGCTTGAGATTTGAGACTGGTTTCCATGCTCAGCTTTATAACCTTCAGGCCAGGATCGGGCGCCTTCGAACAGTCTTCTAGACTATAACTGTATCTCCATGAGCAGGCACAGTAAATTTGAATATGAATTGAATGAGTTTCCTATTCGTCGTATTCAGTGGCTCCATATAATTCTATATAAAAGGACTATGAATTTTCAGTGAGTCTTTGAGCTACCTTTCTGTGAAACAGTATTCAATCTTATTTATATGAGATAGCTGTTACATGTAGCCTTCAATATGATTAACATCAAATCATGTAGGAAAATTATTTAAACTGCGCCATTTTATAATTATATCTGCTGTGAAATTTGTGTGACAGTTTTACTTGTTTCTGGTTTTGGAAATTACCGTAATTAATCTGAAAGTTTCTTATCGATTTTCTTGAATATTGGAGTATGATCACATGTATGACGTCATTTTATGGAATGAGGTCATCTTACCAAAGACACATTGGGCCTACTTGATTTTCCAAGACGGCTTACGCCAACGTACGCCGATTCCTAAACGGGTACCGACAAGTCACTATTTGTTCCGAGATAAAGCCGGGATCACTAACCGGCGCACGCCGAATACGCCGGTAACGGTTGCGAGCGTATCACAACCACAGCCCTAGCTATTGACGCCATTTAAGTTTAGCCGAAACGCTTGATTCATATTTCACACCGGTACGAGCCGATAGGTGACCGGTTAACGACGGTTCGTAAGCCGTCTTGGCAAATCTAGATGGCCCATTTACCCATGAAGGGTCCATTTCAGCAATAAATCGTTCTTATAATTTTGGAATAATATCTGAAGTTGCATTGTTCTTACTTGTTTGCATTAATTGTGATCGAAGAGCGTTCTGAATTGTAGGCTATCTCATATCCAGGATTGGAAAACCTATATAGATAAAAAAAATATTGGTTCGATAAAAATATACATGTTAAGTAATACCTTAATTTTAAAAATTATTTCCAGCCCGAACAAAAGGTTAAAAAAACGTAATACTTTGTTTATTAGTGTATTGGTTCTCGCAACTATCAAAATTTAATGTTAGCGTAGTTAAAAATGATACTACTAGTGTTATTTATGACATTCAATCATTTCTATTATCGTTTTACGTAACCTGCGTGTTCTGGTATATGCATGCAAACAAGTATCTTTTTCCAAAAGACAGTTTACTAATCTATGATACTGTTTTCTTTATTGAACATATTTAAGTTGTTGTTACAGTTATAACTGGCTAACGAAAATAGTAAACATAGATTTTTTATGATCCCCGAAGAAATTTGGAGGAGCATCAAGTCGCCGGGTTGTACGTCCGTCCGTCTGTCCGAGCGCATCGCTAGGCTCTTGTTAGATACCAAAATATCCAATAAGTGATTGTTTCTTGTGTAGTTTTAAACGAAGGATATACCCAACAAATGTCTATCTGTGGGAACGTCCATCCTTCCGTTCTTGAGAACGTCCTGCATTCGTGTCCGGTCCACAACTTTGTTATTTGAAGACTGGTTTTAATTTTTTTCACAGAAATGATTACCATATTGAGACGACGTGTCGCGCGCAACATTTGGGTCGCTACCTTGAAGATCAAGGTCACAGCATGACCTTGTAGCAAAATCGTGTCCAGCCCATAACCCATACATGTAACTTTGTTATTTGCAGTTGGATTTTAAAATTATTTCAAAGAAATGATCACCAAATGGAAAAGATGTGTCGCGCGAAACATTCAGGTCGCTACTTTAAAAGTCAAGGTAACAGCAAGACCTTGTAGCTTAATCCTGTCCGGCCCATAACTGTGTTATTTGAAGTCGGATTTATAATTATTTCACAGAAATGATCACCAAATGGAGACGATGTGTTGCGCGCAAACTCTAAGTCGCTACCATTAAGGTCAAGGTAACAGTATGACCTTGTAGCAAAATCGTTTCCGACCCATAACTTTGCTATTTTAAGTCGGATTTTAAAATCATTTCACAGAAATGATCATCATATTGAGACGACGTGTCGCGCGTAACATTTGGGTCGCTTCCTTGAAGCTGAAGAATAAGGTAACAGTATGACCTTGTAGCAAAATCTTGTTCGACCCATACATGTAACTTTGTTATTTGAAGTTGGATTTTAAAATTATTACATAGATTGAAATGATCATCATATTGAGACTACGTGTCGCGCAACATTTGGATCGCTACGGTAACCTTGAAGGTAACTTTGTTATTTATAGTTGGATTTTAAAATTGTCTGATTCTATAGCACACCATCATATTCAGGATTCACCTTAATAGTTTTATAACTATTTTTGTGACAAAGTACCCATTCGGGGATCATCACACGTCTTCGACGGTTTTCTTGTTTACCATTGCTTTCTTCGTTCCACGAACAAAAATCAATTTTTAAATGTTTTTATTTCTCCATTCATCATATAACCTGTCACTTCATTTATGGTGATATGGTACTTTTCATTGCACTGTCATTAATAAAAAAGAAAATAAATAAAAATCTCTTTAACGGCAAAACGCAGTTTAGTTAAACTCTGCGCGAATCAGTGTTATTAATGTATCATGTTTAATGTTAATTAAACATACATTAATAACATTGATATATGCAAAGTTTGATCTAATTGCATTTTGCATTATTCATATTTTCTTTTCTTTTTTGTCTATGACATAGCAATGACGAAAGTAGCAACATCTTAAATCATCTTGCACGATCAGGCATAAAATAACTTGTCACAAATGCACTAAGTCTTCCGTTTTGTGTTAAAAGATTTTGTGAGAATAGAAGAGAAATTAATAACTGCGATGGCGATGTTTGTTCTTACGAAATCCAGAATTTAATTCAACGTCTCTTTTTATTATTACATTTATAATCCGCATAATTAAGAAACAAGTTAACTTATTTCAAATACCGACATAGTTCATTCATGTATAATATCTGTTGTTGTTTTTTCATTCCTTACAAATTTATGACATTTTGCTGTTTATTAATGCCTATTAATTAAATGCAACGTCAAAGAAGTTATCGGCTCCCTTAGTAAGGGAGAATGAGTGTTTATTCGGCTTTACCGTAAAAACGTTTGATCTACCTTATTGTGTGTACGTGCCATTTTAGTTGGAGTAAATTGCTTGGTGATGCAATAATTTCTGAAATCTTTAGAAGTGATGAGAATACTGTGAGTGTCTGACATAGCGAGCCTAAATTTTGAAACACCTGTCAAATAATTCTCGGCATCGTACATACATAGTTTCTAACCGAAATTCATTTAAAATGTGCAGAATTTAGATTAAATATAATAAACTATACTAAAAATTACGCATATGTTTACCTTTTAATAAAAAAATAACACTTTACAAGGGGAAACATTAGTTGAGTTACCATGGCAAGTTCATGAAAATATTTCCAGGGGAATATGCCAACTATGTCGTAATTTTGTTAAGAAAAAGATCCTAAAGATAATTCATATTTTGACAAGCATAAAATTAATTAGATTTGTGTTTCCCTTGAAACATGTATCAATTACCGAACATCAATCAGTTTAAGTTGAAAAAAAATCAGTTTAAGTTGAAAAAAAATTATTTGTCACGCAAAAGACGACGCATCTTAATTGACTTTTTATTTCCACGTCGTGCGACGAAAAAGCGCCTTTTCTCGCATGACGTCATTTGCGCAATTGGCCTGGTTTTCGCAGCCGACGTCACATATATCTCTTATACCGCAATACATTAACCATGAATCCATGAATAGAAACATAAATAGTTTAACATTGCACAAGAACCACAAAGTAATTTAAAGTATTCGAGATACGACATGTAGTCTGCACTGCTCTAAATTAGTGAATTAAAATACAAGTGCTAACTATTTTTACGAACTCATAATATATAAAGTTCAGTGAAAACAACTGTGAACTCTGGAATTACATGTAATCATTCGCGGTCATTCGTGAAAATAATATTTCCAGAGCTCAGTCTATGAAATAAATTTTATATCAGTCACCGGTAAAACAAATATGATCTATTTAGCTTACGTATTTCCATCGTGGTCATCATGATCATCGTGAAGATCAGCGGAGTACAGTGTCTTGTTTGGGTCGTTCACTGTAACATACAGTTATCATTAGTGGCTTTTGATGAGGTCAATGTCTAAATCTAAGGACCAGTACCCAAGGTTATAAAACTGAGCATGGAAACCAGTCTCAAATCTCTCTCGCCATTTCAGCCAATCAGATGCTTGAGATTTGAGACTGGTTTCCAAACTCAGCTTTATAACCTTCAACCCAGGTCCCAAGATCATAAACTAAGTTTTGAGATCAGTCTTAAATCTTAATGATGTTCCGTTTATTAAACATTTTAGCCTAATCATTTAATTCAATGAAAAAGTATGAAGTAATATAAGTACCAAATTTAATATTTTGTTTTTATTTTATTGAATGTTCCACGGTGAAACTGATATTAAGACTTCATGTATCCGCTTGAGGCATTGGGTCATCTTTGATACAATAATTTAAAATAAAACACAAAACACTAAAATAAAATACTACAAGATTTTTTCTGATTTCATAATGTAATGAATGTTACACGCGCACCGTTTTTATGACTACTAGACAACTCGTTCGTTGACTCAAGACCAACAACTTACAGTACTGTGAACGTTTAAGGTTACAAACGAAAAGCACGATACGCGATATACGGACGCACGATACACGATAAACGGACGTACGATACGCGATAGACGGACACACTATACACGGTAAACGAACGATACACGATATTGCCAATTCATATAATTTGTGGACGAGATTTCTAAAAAATTGAAAATGTTTTCAAAATATAATATGAATTATTGAAATTAAATCACATAAATTTGAATAAGCATGTAACTTAATAACGTTGCATGATAAAATTAAAAACGTCTTATGCACGATACACGATATACGGACGCACGATGCACGTTAAACGGACGCACGATACACGTTAGACGGACGCACGATACGAGATAGACGGACGCACGATAGACGCAAATTTTGTAACATTAAACGTTCACAGTACTGTATTTACAAGTATCTTGTAATAAAGAATGTCTTCCCTTTGGCAACTGATTATATATAACGTTTGCATGTTCTTGAGACAAAACAACCAATTAAAAGGCCATTAAAAAGTAAACTGTCTAAACGGTGCGCTTATAACATTCATAACATTGTGAAATCAGAAACTATCGCAGTCGTCTAAAAGACTCGAATCATACCATAATATCCTATATTATATCTGTTATAGCCTTTCCATTCATAAAATCGGACGATAAATATCACACCGATATAAGGAATTGCGCATAGAAGAATGTATCCAACGGATTTTCCTGGAAGAAAACAAATTTTAAACCAAAAATATCAGAATAAATGTCAGATACTATATATTTAGACTACTACATTAAGGTCATTATTTTGCTGTTGCGTCTATAGTTATAGAGCTAAATTCAGCACAGAGGAAGCTGTCAATAATATGACCAGGGTTCCCGAGAACGATTCTTAAATGTGGTGTTGTTTTCTTTCGATCTGGAATTTAAATTCAGTATAAAACATGTTACAAAGAGGGTAAAAAAAATAAAAAAGTGAATATTCTGTTATTTTATTTCGTCAACAGTTCGTCTTAGAAAAATAAATAAAATCGTGACAGATCAATCTCAGCCTAGTTGGTGCATTTCCGTAAAAAAAGTAATATTTTAAATTTGAAGAAGGTCATAGAAAGTATAACTGAAATCTAAAAAAATGGCGTAGGACAAAACCAAAGAAAGTGACAGTCCATTTCATTTAACACTTTTTTTAATGAAATCCCAAAAGCGTTATGCTCTAGAAACATAAATTAACTTCAGATTTTACGTTTCGTGATTTTTGTACTACCTATTAGTAACTTATTTACAAATTTATGCTCCGTAAATTAAAATCTTGCAAAAGGTTTTAATTAAAAAATGTATAATATTGTGCTTTTGACAAAAATAATGTCATTGTTTCAGATGAGACACAACACCTCCTTGAGTGAATTAGTTTTGTGGTTTGGTTTTGACAAATATATATTGATATTTACTAGATCTATGCTCCAGATAACAAATTGAGAAGCGCGATTGTACGCTTGATTATTGAAGGTTTCCAACATGCATGCTGAGGACGAGTTTATAGCGAGATATCGAGGAACTAAGAACACTCACGTGCTGACGTTCTTCAAAGGGTTACTAAGGAATCTAGAAAGTTAACCAAAATTATGAATGACAAACAGATACCTTATGAAATGAATGTTGGGATATTTTGTAGTGGCGTGTCATAAACAACTAAAAAGCTCACATAAAATATCATAGTATTTTAACTTTCATACCGTCAAATATTTGTGTCATGTCAACCCAATTAATTGTGCCTTGACGGACTGACGGGCGGACCGTCGGAAGAACGGACGGGACGATCACCAACTGTTTAAACATTTTTTATAATTATTTTAAATATGTTTATAAAGAAAAAGACGTTTTCACGTGCCTGCACTTGAAGTATAATGGGTATAGATCGTTATGTGCAAAAAGACAGCAACACCCAGTTGTATCAAGCCCGGAACTCCAACGAATATCACAACAACAATTATGGTTACTGTCTGGTCTTGTGTCGTTGATGCCATCTCTAAAATATATTGTACACTTAAAATCTAACTGCCATAAATAAGAACATGTAGAATATTTAATTGTTTTATTTTCTGGCTAAAATCTTTAAGTTCTGTATCGTTTATCGGGCTTTAATAGATAATATTTCAACGTGAAGACTGGCGACAGTTACAGTAACTGTAATGATCAGCAAAACGCTCTGTTTCAGGTAAACAATATACCACAGATTGTGAAGACTGATTTTTTAAAAGTTAACTTTGCTCGATTAAACATTCATCAAACATATTCAGACAAAAGGAGAGAAAAAAGTTTCATTAGTTAAAATTTAGTTTTTGAAATAAAGATTATGGAACGATATATTTATCATTTATATCAAAACGCTAAAGGGTTCACTTAGCACGATTATTGGAATGCAACTCCCGGTGACGATAATAATGAACATTGATAATATAACCTAAAGTTTATCTAACATCATCTGATTCATAACAAATGGTCGTTAATGTAAAGCTATTCAAACAGAATCAAAACATCAAGTCTTAGAGCCAGTTAAAACAACCTAAATGGAAATGTCCCGAGCCCTTCTGCCAGAATAATGCCAACGCACCAGAAGTTTTGCAAATACATTTCTGACAAGAATCAGGACGTATCAATTTGTTGTTTAAATATATTAATTGTGACATAATTTCAAGACGTTGTTAGCAATAACATAAACTTGTAATTTCGCTTGCGGCATAATACCTTTGGAAGATCAAACTAAAACAGTGTCATTGAACGCCGCTGAGCACGATACGCCTGCATGTATCTACATAAATATTCGGAGGCACCCCTCCCGGGGCTAGTGGCATGGAAGGTCATCTGCATTTCTATAACTGCCCGTGAACAGTGCCCAAGATCATAAAACTAAGTTTTGAGATCAGTCTCAAATGTTGAGCATCTGATTGGCTGAAATGGCGACCAGTCGCCATTTCGCCAATCAGATCCTTGAGATTTGAGACTGATCTCAAAACTTAGTTTATGATCTTGGGTCCAGGCTCGGTCAAACTGAGCCAGCAATATTTTGACATTTGTCATGCTCTGTGGGTTTTATCATATCGTTTGTTATCCATCTATTCTAAATCAAACTAGTGACATTTGGTGTTCTTTATGTGTTGTTTATTCACCAATTTATGAAGTACGAAATATAAAACTTTAAATATTCAAATTTACTTGATTTTAATATATGAACAAGGTAATTAAGGCCATTACCATTCTTGATACAGCTAGTGTTGTCCCAATTGCCTGAAGCCAAACATTGGATCAACGACTTAGAAGCAGCATATTCTTCGTCACACTCTACTACAGCTTCGGCTCCATATGACAAGTTGGCGCTATCAGATGGACGAATAACTCCAAAAGAAATATCCATCACAGGTCCACATTCTAAAAAATAAACGACAACGGCAGTTGATTTCCATAATTTATACCAAATTACATATTACATGATGTTTCTCTAACAACAGTAACGCTAACAAATAAAATTCTTTGCATGTACTGTCTACGTTATTTTTTTAATTAAATGAAATCTGCAATCTAATGTTGACTATGAATAACAACAAAGGTTATACACTTTTAGAAAGGTGGTATTTTTAGAAATTATAAGACTATAAAGTATAATATAAATACAAGTGTATATGGAAAACGTCTGGACCATTTTTATAATTCTACACAGAGATAAAAACAAAATACATGAATTAATTATTCATTGAATTTAAACAAAGAAAACAATACGACTCAAGAAACTGTCACTGTACTCTAAAATATAATATAGAGCATACCAATGAAGACCAAAAGTATGCACGCATAAGAATACACGTATAATTAAAAAGAGCAAGCAAAGAAAATTAAAAAAAAATAAAACAGACTTATTAATCTATTTCATAACATAATAGAGAAGTATTAAATTTTGTTCTGCATCAATATATCGTCATATTTATATATCGTTGATTTCCAGCGCAATCAAAGCACAGGTTTAAATGTAGCTGTATGTAAGTCGTTTGCATTGTTGATCTTTTTGTCTGTTTGATTACAAACGCTTTACAGATTGCAGAATTTTCAGCGGTTGATTCGTCAGTAATAACAAGTACTTTATAATATATGTATTACTAAGCGGTACTATTTGCTCAATAATTTGTTCAGGATTCTAATGGATATAACAAATAATTGCAAACCCAATACTTTATTTATTATATCTTATAAGTAGTTTTATCAGGAACAAACTATGTTTCTAAAATACAGCCTTCTCACAAAGATAATCAAGCAGTCAAACCAAACAGTTTTTGATCAAAAGATGACCAAATGTTAATCAGAAAAAAACAACAACAACACAAAGTTAAACCCTTTCACATATCAGTGGCAACATTCATTTTAAAATTAGTTTTTTTTTATTTTTTTAGTTCAAATTAAAAGAGACTGCAAGTAAGTTAAGAATAAGCACTGCTTATACTCTTAGCTCACAACTAAAACATCTCCGCCTCAAGTTTAATCAGTAATCAGTATTAAATTTTGTTTTAGTAGATCTAAGCAAATCTTACTCAATTGTGTAATAATGAGAAAAATGCTGATTTTGTTTCAGAAAATTGTAATCGGAAATATACCTATAGCAGTACAACTTGCTCGTTCCCATGATGCCGTGTCCAAACAGGAGATGGTGGTAATCTCTGATTGAAACCCTGTATAGCATGTTACAGAGGCTCTAGAATCGAATGTTGTCGACGTAGGATCTAGCAATTTTAAATCTCCCCCAGATATCGCTGGTAACGGTCCGCAATCTATCAAACCACCATTGAGTTTATTAAGAAGGTGCAATAAATTACAAATTTATACGATTAATACTTTGATATTATAATTTTGTAGAGGTTAAATAGAAGATATTGTCGTTTATAATGCATATGTATGCATTTTAACAACTGATTGCACATCTTGATAACCTAAACACAAATATACGAGGAAGTTAAATAAAGTTATATCCGAAAAACATCTTATACATAGTAGTCTTTTGTGAATAAACATTTTGATGATTGATAAAAAACACAAAGCGAAAAACTTATCACTAAACTGTTTTAAACGTTTAAAAACCGTAACATCGAATATATTAAAAGATAAAAGATATTTTTTTCGAAATGCATCGTTCAATTATATGTTCATGTTATATTGGCCAATTAAATCACTTTGCAATAACCATAACGCTTGCTCGTAACCACTATTCACATTTTCAGTTTACTTGTTTTAAGTCTGATGAAAAGTGTGAAATAAATAATTCACACATCCTATCCTTTCAGCACTCAGCTCAAAGGTCAAAAATAAACCATTTTAAATTATAGACATATATACATTTTCCTATATACATTTTCCACGCCTAGGCCAACGGTCTTCTTTTCTATAATGAACGAACCTTTATCGCAGTACTAAGCTTTGAATCTGACACTTTTAGTTCATAAAAATTACCGATAATTGTACAAGTGACATCTTTCCAGGATCCTGTAGCCAAACAAGAGGTGGAGAAAACTTCAGACGCATATCCATTGTCACATGTCAGAGTAGCCTTAGCCCCGAATGTTGTACTGTTTGGATCCAGCAACGTTAACCTTCCCATGGATATCGTTGGTGGCTGTCCACAATCTACCAAACAAATTATGACAGGAAAACTCTTTGTATAAGTTGCCTGCATATGAGCTTGACCACTGCGTTTTTTCAACAGCTTTATGAACCTTCTAGAGCATTTAAGTTGTTTAAATATTATTGAGCATTGAGCAATTCTTGCATTTATAGGTATCAAAGGGGCAATAAGTATGAAAGGAAAAAACAACGATGAAGGTAAGGATGAAGAAATGCTGATGTAAAAAAGTAAAGACTTGTTTTTAAAATTTTATCTTAGGCATTCTTTAGACATAGCTCTACTGACATCATCAAACATGATTATGTTTGAATTAACGAATATTATAACAATCGACTACTTGTTTACAATTATAATATTTCTTATAATTTGTAACTACATGTTAGTTACAAATTATAAAGAAATGTTTTAATTGTAAGCAAGTAGTCGATTGTTATAATATTCGTTAATTCAAACATAATGATTGCTTAAGTACGTCACAAGTGCTTTCATTTTCGTTTAACATGGTGCAAGTTTGGTGAGTGAAAATTAGAATAATAAATTTACATAACGTCTTCCTAGTTCTTAGATTACAGTTCATCTTTGCTAGCTTTTATGTTTCTGCAATATTCAAGTATTTTATTTAAGTTACCTAGTTTTATCAGGAATATTTACCGACAAGTGTACAGTTGACTGATTCCCAGGATCCATTAGCCAGACAGGCGATAGAAGAAACATCTGACTTATATCCATCGACACACGTCACGGTGGCTCTAGCCCCGAATGTTGTATTGTTTGGATCTAGCAACGTAACGCTTACCATGGATATCTTTGGTGGCTGTCCACAATCTACCAAACAAATTATGATATTTTCAAACTATACTGCATTATACATTAACCTTGTAATTAAACATTTTATTTAGATATATATGAACATTAAAACGGAAAAACATATGCATGTATATGGGTTTGAGAATTGTGTTCCAACAAGATGAAAGAGAAAAAGATATTGATACATTGTAAATGTGGGGATTTTGTGGGAAATTGTGAAGAACACGTAAGTCGCTCAGCAGACAGAGAGACTTCCTCAATAATTGTTAAGCCTGATTTCGCAAATCCGGTTTTTTTTATTTTAGTGGGCAGTTAGATGAATACCTTACACCGCAGTTACCATCACCACTCTTCAAATAATAGATTTAAAGGTGGCCTTCGTAAAAATAGTGACGATATATTTGCTGTTACTATTCTGCTATTTACCATTCCAGTAAAGATACACTTTTATTGCTAGGGCGAAGAGTTAAGATCCAGATCAGCTGGCACATCCGTGCCGTCTGATCAGGATCTAAACTGTTCACTTTTTTATTCATTAGGTTATTTCTGACCAAAATGCAACCAGTGCAGATCCAGATAAGACGTAAAAATGCGTATATATCCAGGAAAGGGTTAAATTATATTGTTAAATAAAAAGCTGTTTTAATAAACGTATTCTTGTTTACCGGAAAAGTAAATATCTTTTCATAATAGTAGTTTGTTGTAATCTATTTAGTATCCGACTGTATATTACACTCTTAACTAACCTTTGATTATACATGCCGAGCTGCTCCATATTCCCTGTTCCTGGCAAACAATAGTCTCGTTAACAGCATGAAAACCAGGGCTGCATGTAACAGAAGCTGTCGAGTTATACACAGACTGGTTTCCTAGCATGATCATCCCATCAGTTATGTTCTTTGGTATACCGCAATCTGAAAATATATTTAGCAATTGGGATGCTTTTTATCATCAGCATGTTCATAAAGTTGTTACACTAAAATCTCAAAGAAAAAGATCATAATATTTAAGTAGTAGGTGCGTTTGATTTAATCTAAAGGAATAAGTTGTGTACTGTTGGGTGTGATGATGAATCTTTTGGCATAACATCTTGAACTTAATTTTACTTGCTGTAACATTACATTTAAATTTTATCTGTGTATAATACATGTATAAAGATGAATTGCACTCGGTTTATATGAAGTTTATTTACCTATGCACCATGATGCAGAATTGTTCGGGCAACTTAGACTAAACGGCACACCATGGTCTGATGCTGAAACAAATATTGAGAAAACAAACTTTTCAAGCTTTGTATTAACACGTTCATGCACTATGGTGGCTAATTTATGCCATTTCGTTGTTTCGTTATTTCGCCGCGAAATAACACCACGCGAAAAGACGAAACAACGAGAAAACGCCAGGCGAAATAACGATATAACGCCGAGCAAAAAGACGCCAAGCGAAATAACGGAATGACGCCAAGCGAAAGAACGAAAAAACGCCAGGCGAAGCTAGAAAGAACGCTTTTTGGTACAGTTAAATTGGCGTTTTTTTTGCACTGCGACTTTTCGTTATTTCGCGCAAAAATAGCGTTTTTTCGTTATTTCGCGTTGCGTACTTTCGTTATTTTGTCTTTTCGCGTGGCGTGTTTTTCGTTATTTCGTCTTTTCGCTTGGCGTTATTTCGCAGCGAAATAACGAAAAAACGAAATGGCATAAATCAGCCAACATAATGAACCATATAAACCAAATTACATGTATATGCTAATCAATTAGCGTTGGGACACATAATTTCTAATACTATGTATACATAGTATTACAAGTCTTCGTGATTCAGGATTTGTCACACATGTTTGCAGGTGTAGCTTTCGATGTGACAACAAAATCATATTAACTTTAATAGTTAAGTGAATGCAGTTATTGTACTTCAATAATATAATAAAATAATAATAGAAGTAAACAACCATACATTTTCATGACAACAATAATATCATAACCTAGCCAAACGACATAAACATTCACATACATCAAATGAACATCAAATGAATATTTAGTTGCTAATAGAAATACTAAGGAGAATATGTAATACCACAAACCTTGAAAACCAATGAAGAAATAGCCAGTACTGTTGTGTGTTGAGTTGTTTTCAAAGAACATCTGATAATAATTTGACGATAAATTTCGCTGTGTGACAAATGTGCTATTGTAGTTTTTACAGTTTACTGATTCTTGTAATTCACCACCTGCATTCGTTATTAGAAGACTTTCCAGACAGTTTGTAGGATCGTCATACATATCTGCGTCCATAATATAGCTTGTTATGCCAGAAGAACAGGACTTGGCTTCGAAGGAACAGGAACATGAGTTATTCCCGACGGTATCTCCTGGGTAACCTTCGTTGGTCAAATACAGGGGTAATCCTGTAGAATTTATTGTATTGTTGGAGCAGACGGAGACGATTCTTGATTCTAAAAATGAAGCTGAAGTTTATAGTGGTAAGTAAATAAATGCTATAAAATAGAGTAACTAGATAAGCATATGATTCCATGTTCTTTAAAACAAAATGGAACTTTGAATACCTAGCACGAGCTTGGCAAATATAATTCAATGCAGGCTTGATTTTGTCGAGATTGTTCATGGGCAGTTATGGAAATGCATATAATGTTTCCGTAGCTTCAGTGGTTTAACATAATTTTTTGGAAATGTTTTATCATTTAAAATTGAAATTTTAACTAACCTCATAAACACAACTGAACAAACCTTAACAGGTTTGACCTATTGACCTATTTGGACATGTAAAGGTCATTCTTGAGACTTTCTGAAAAACCTTTTCTTTTTCTTATTTATATGATTCACTTAAAGTAACGGTATTGCCTACATAAAATCATGACCAGTCTCCGAGTTATACAAAATTTAGACTTCTTAAAAATGTGTTTTATCTGGGTCCAGCATGTCCTGCTCTATGGGGTTGGGGCTGCTATATTTCAAGTAAAAGCTATCTAGACTGTGCATAAAACAGCATACTCATGGCTTTAAATCTAGATTAGATGAGTGAATAAGTTACTTATTTGTCTCTCGCCTTTAAAGTAGTTTCTTCTGTTTAATGTGTTTGTTTGCTTTTGCATGTTCTTGTGTGGGCTGGAGCTAGTTTACTAAGGCAACTTGTAATTGATTGTTGATATTAGAACCTGCTGGTGGCAAGTGTGAGGTTGGTGCAACCAAGAACCTTGGATAAACGCCAGTGGCAAATTGTTTTGCCACTGACCGTAATTCTCGAGGTTGTCATTTCTCATTATATTAGTTTAGTTTCTGGTGTCATTTTGAAATTGATCATTTCATAAACGCGTGTTCTTTTCCGCTCGATGCTCCGATTGCAACTAAACATATTAATCTGATTTGACGGCATATTTTAAATCTTGTTTGGTTTCAGTATTAATTCACCTTCAACATTTTTGTCAATTAAAGGTTGTACATTTTAATCTTTTGCTGGCAAAACTTCCTGTTTATAGAATAAAAAGCAAAAATATTTGCACAAACAAATGTTATAGTATTTATACGGAAGTTTTAATCGTAGTGAAGGATGTGATGTTTCGTTAGATATGACGGTAGCTTTTGTTTGTTTTTGTTTTCCCCAACGAATGATTTATTAATGCATCTTTCTTGGAGCTTGTAAAATGTGCATAACATGTTATATTTTGATTAGAATATTTCAAATTGAGTAATGATGTTACATCAGATTAAAAATGTTAACCGACTTCTATGACATCGACATACTCGGAATGCTTGTTGTATCAGCTATTCTGGCTTATTCACAACCTCGTAATAGGAAGATTTTTTTTTCTTTTAAATACTACCTTTAAAGAGGGGAATAATTCAATGATTTTTTCAACAAAATGTGCAGATTCTGCACGTTTTATGAATTTCAGGCAGAAAGAAACAGGAACATAATGCTAGTATACATAAAAATATTATGAAATCCATTCACAGCTATTACATCCAGACAAAATAGTCGACCGATTAGCCCGAGGATATAATAGACCTTGAGCTGCCAATAGACCCCCCTCCCCCCTCCCCCTTGGGGAATTTTGAAGGGTATGTTTTTCTGAAAGCCTATACCATTCTACGCATTTTGCAATTTGTTTGCACTCTGGCGAGTGGGGCGTTTTTCCGTAACGCCTGTTTGAATATGTTACCTTTGAAAAAAGTTTTTGTACAAATGAAATATTTGACAATTATAAAAGTTTAAAAATAAACCTATTTTTTCTACACCTGGAAGCTCTTATCTACATTACTAATGCAATAAAACATCTGTAACCTAAGGTATTGGTCAAAAATAGTGATTAAATTATGTTACTTAACATAAAAACCTAGTAAAATAAGATGCATGAAACATTTCTTACGTGCAGTAGCAAGTAATTTGTGCTTATAAGTAAATTATAGTAAGACAAATGAGAATTCAGGGCAAATGTAATAAAGTGATATACTTTGGAACATAAGCCCGTAACGCTATATTGAAATATGTTACCGAAAGAAAAGAAAATGAGAAAACAGGCCATAAATGTATTAGACCTTGAGCTACCAATAGACCCCTTCCCCCCCTGGAGGAATTTTGAAGGGTATGTTTTTCTGAAAGCCTATCCCATTCTTCGCATTTTGCAATTTGTTTGCTTTCTGGCCAGTGGGGCGTTTTACCATAACTCCTGTTTGAATGTGTGACCTTTAAGAAAATTTCATGCTATGAAGAAGTAATTGGAAATTATAGAAGTTCTGAAATAAACCTATTTTTTCTACACCAGGAAGATGTTGTTGTTTTTTTAAAGTTTTATGCAATAAAACATCTTCAACCTAAGGTATAGGTCTATAAATAGTCATTAAGATATGTTACTTAACATCAAAACCTAGTTTAAAAGTTGTATGGAACATTTCTTACTTTCATTAGCAAGTAATTTCTGTTTTATTTGTTTAATTTATTTATATGAAAAAGAATGCAGTATTTAAATGTAATAAAGTCACATTGAGACACACTTCTTATTTAATGTATGTAAATAAATACATATATTTGTTAATTCCAAAAACCAAAATATCTGAAGAAAAAAATGAAAAAAAAACATCTCAAAGATAGCAAATAAATTATCTATAAATAAAATATATTTTAAAGAAATAAACTTTGAAAGACATATTGTATGATTAAAAGTTAAACTGTGTTAAACACTTTGTTAATAATATCCATACCTTAAATCATATATGTGACTTTAGTATTATGTTATATCATATACTTATGCCTATGGTTAATAAATTTGAAGTTTTGGTGTAATTATTTTTGTTAAAATACACCTCATCATGAGTTTTAACGATTAGTTAGCTTTATATCATCAAAAATAAATACCATATCATAAATCACCATTTTTTAAATATGTTACGCAAAAGAGCGTATTTTAGTTACCAACCTTCCTGCACTTTATGTATCATGTATTAAAATAGGTAAAATATATTAAGAATTATGTTACAAAAGGAAATTAAGGTATTGATGCTGGTGATATTAAACAGTAATATATTTTTAATTTAAATATTGTTAAACTTTAGAAGTTAATGATCTGTGTAATGCTCAATATGTCTTGAAATAAATGTGTATGATGTAAATGGTTCAAGTTCGTCCTATTTTTAATCTTTTTAAATTAACTATAAACCTATCAATATGGCTCAGTGACAACATTGTAGTACAGCTTACGTTTTCACTAATTATGGGCTGTTGCATCCAGTCTAAAGCTAAGTCCAGATACTCTCTATTGAGACAGATAACATTAATAAATAAAATGTAGAAAAGAAAGAGTAGACAAAATTAACATTTTTTTATCATGTTGTTGTTCAATTTATGTCTTTTATCATCCTATAATATGTTACCAATTTTTACTTTAATATTCAGCAAAATTAATAAGAAAAGAAAATCAAGAAACTGCAAATAATTAGTTAACATTATGATAAAAATTTTATATAATATTATATTATGTTAAAGTTGATCTATAAAAATTTAAAAGCTACTTAATTTAAACTTTACACAAATTAGCTGATTAAATTATCTGATGTTAGAAATGCTTTTAAAAGTAGTTTTATTCATCTAAAATACTAAGGTTCAGTGTAGAATTTGTAAAACATTAAAACAGCATGAGCATTATATATAAATTTTTAACTCAAGTAAAAGAATTTTTACCTAAAAAAATAATTATACATAAGTCAAAGTTAACTTGCGTATTAGCTTACCATCACCTGCATAAAACAGACCGTCTTTCAAATTAAGATGTTTCTCTTTAACAATTATTTGTCTTTAAGAAAAATAACATTCTACAAAGATCTTACGGAATCCTTAACAAATTCTAAAGTTTGCTTTGAACAATGGAAAAAAAATGTTTCATTTAGGACAATTTATTTTTCTTATTTCACATGTTTTATTTAACAGTACTGTCAGTTATTATTGCTCTAAAAGACCAGAACTGGTGCTTTCAACCTTGTTTTTAGTAAATATAGCTTATAGAAAGTTCATATTCACATTATGAATGACTCTACGGTAATCTAGATACAAACTACCGGGTATAACATGGTTTAGAAATTTATTTTCTTTATTCTAAGGGATCTTTCTTAAAAACATTATGTAAATAATTAGGTAACATATAATTATTTTAAATTAGTTTTGTTTGTAACACTTTTCATAGCAAGATTTTAATCTCTTGTCGTTTTACTTTTTTGTAACCAATTCTAAAAAAAAATAGTTGTATTGCATTGTACTTTGTCAATATTGTAACTTCAGAATTATATGTTACGGAGATTTGAAGGTTTAAAATAGACTAGCTTAAACACTTTAACATTTTAACCACTTAACATAACATATTATACACTGTAAACTTCTTACTATTAAAATATTTTATAGTTTAATCTAAAATGATTGCATAGTTGTGATACAGTTTTGTAAATGTGTTCAGTTCTTTGTACAATAAAGTCAGGTTTAGAGAAAATACTTCATTCAATCAGTAATATTAGTTAAAAACGACTGTGAATGTAATTAGAAATCTACACAGGGCTAACAAACATCAGGACATTGCACAGAGCACACATAGGTAATTTCTTCAAATAGATATCAGCTGACACCATTAAAAACAAATAAAAAAAGGGAAAAAGCCTTATTTTAATAAGTAACATATGTTATGTATGTTAAAAATTTGAAGTCATGCAAGTTTCAAAAACACTTACATTTATAAAGCTCAATAATTTAATTAAACTCCATATTTTATGCTTGTTTATCCCAAAACATGAATATAATTTTCGAATTAGCGATATGGTAACATATAAGATTATGGAAAAAATATTACAATTGTCAGTGGGATTTTTATGAAAAACACACTGTTTGATATTGTTTGATCATGCAGCTTTCAAAAACATGTATTATTGTCTAAGTTTGATTACAAATAAAAATCCTACAGGTAAGTTTCTGACTTATATTTCATCTTTTTAGGGTTATGTATGTTATACACTAAATATGTTAACTAAGTGCAAAAATTTTGAAATGAAAACTACATCAATCAACAGATAACACTTCATCCTTATATAAAAATATAAGTTTTATTAAATCGTATCTGGAATAGGGCAGAATTAAAGGTTCAAAATCCATTTTTTTCTACAAATTTTAGGGGTAACATATTAAAACCTCCGTAACACCCTTATGCCCCACTCGCCAGAGTGCAAACAAATTGCAAAATATCCAGGACATAACAGGCTTTCAGAAAAATTATGTCTACAAAATTCCCTAAGGGGGGGGGGGAGCAAACATGTTCCTGGCCACCGGCCTATAATCAATATCAGCCTCTAACCTGGCAAAAGATCGATCTATAAGACTCATACTGAAATTTCTTCTTTACCAACTGTTAAAAATATGTTCGGGGTAGTGAAAAATACATGTTATGCAAAGATTGCATTCATTAAAATTCTTAACATGGTTACAATTATGAAAGGGAAACTTTGAAATCCACCGAACACAGCCATATATGAAAACATTACAGGCTCGGTTTGATTGACCCTATTCATTGGCGCAATGTATATTTTATTTACTGCCTGCGCTGCCTAGACTACTTTTGACAGTTACTGTACAAATTGAACCCATCACAAACGATGGTTTGCCTATGGAGTTGAAGCTCTAGAAAAGCGACACAGCTTAAAATATACATTGAGAATTGTTTTTTTTTAATTCCAAGAAAGTTTTTGCCCAGAAATCATTATCGATTGAAACTTTAAATTACGTGCTTTGGCAGAATGCATATTTTTAAACAGAGAAGACAAAAATAATGATTTATTGAATAATTACTTGGATCAAACCCATTGTCAGTTCATAAGATTCATACACTTATTCCCATTAAAATCTACACTATAATTGCAACATTTGTAATAGTTGAAAATGTTATCAAAAAGTCGGTTAAAGTTCTCCAATGCAAACAGAGTCGTTCTATCTTACAACATTTGAGCAGGAGAACACCACATTAAAGCTTGCAAAAACTTTCAGGGGGTGCTATATATAACTTCTTTTAGTTCTGATAGACTTATATATAAGCTCATTGATATCGTATAATTTTTATGTCTATAATGTTCTTGCTATGTAATTTAATGTTGGTTCCATAAACTATTTTTCATAGTCCCAGAATATTCTTGTAAGACGTTTATTCTATTCTTTAAGAATAAACGACAATTAAGAGAAAACTTACCATGTATGCAGAAGTATTCTAAGTAAATATAGGACGCCTCCTGCGCTCCGTAAGTACAGAACTCCTGTGTTGAGTTGACCAGTGTCACATTACATGACGACATTCCGGAACACTCGCGTTTCATACTTGACGAGTCTTGAACAGTTAATAGGCAATCGCTTGCATTGAACTGACAGCACGTGGTGTTACATTGAGGATTATATCCGTACTGGACGTGTTGTAATGCTATAACATTACCTGATCCGCAGTCGATCGAAACATTATTGAGATCACAAGAAGTGTTGCTAAACAATGTTTCTCTGATTGATAATTGGGCTGAAATGGTGTACAAGTGCATGTGTAAAGAAAATACAGACATCTGGATGACTACATAAAATTAAAAAAAAATCGTTCATATTCATATTGTGTGTCTAAGTATTCGGTATATTTATTTATTTTTGATGACTTAGTCTTGAAGAGCAGGGGACTCGGCATTCAAATCCAAACGGCAATCGTACATTGAGGCAATCGTACATGTAGCAGCCAAGTATACTTTACTGTGACATGCATGTGCAAGGATACAATTTGCAGACAAAAATATGAAAGAACCAGGCCGGGTAGTTTGCTATATTGCGTCCCTGCAAATAGATCGTTATCTGCATAGCTCATCCCAACAGTCTAATAATATATAGATTATTAATTAACTACATGAATCTCATATTAGCCCTGTAATTCCAAAAACGTAACAGTATATTTTTTTAGATTTTCTTGAAATGTCCGTACTTACTATTGTTCGAATTTGAACATTTGCATGTAAGTGCAAACAATCGATGGATGACTTTAAACGAAAATAAATATTATTATATTTTGATACGTGTCATTTTCAAATTTCTTCAGTTGAGATAAAATCACCTACCTGCCGTAGAATGTAAAAGCACAACAACAGAAAACGTTAAAATCATTAAATACGTTAAATACGCCATCGCTATAAATGGTATTCTTGTTGTGCGGAGTTTTGAAATGTCAGATCCTGATACTGATCAGGCTCTAAAACTAATTTTCATCCAGGTACCGTAGCACTGACACAGCTTTAAACTCTAGTTTTCGAGATTTATTCCAAGAGAACTTTTTTATTCATTTTATATGCCTCTCAAAAATGTTTTTCAATTGATACGGACGAATAATTTATTTGCCTCTTATGAGTATTTCGTTTTATCCCGAAAACACGGAAGTTTGCTAATTTCATTTAAAATTTGTAAACACATTTTATTGAGGAAGAGTTAAAGATGTTTGTTTTTTATTCGTTGCAATTAGTATTTGTTATACTTTTAAATATCATTATATTTCGGGTGGTTAATTTTCGCTTAGGCCTACATCGTACTTGGAAAAGTGCGCGTAATAAAACCCCTGCGAAATAAAACCACAATAAAATTTTATGAGAATAACAAAATGCATGAATTAATGTCCTCTGCGCGAAATTCGATAACCGAGAAATTTAATGATACGCCAGTACTTAAGTTTAAAACGTGTGGAAGATATATATTGAGAATGATACGTGATAAGTTCAAAACGAATTTATTTATCAAAAATGGTTTATCTAAAATATGATTTACGAAAGACCGCCAATATAATATTATGCAACTGAAGGTTTCGTTCTTGATAGACTTGTTCATGTTATAAATGTTATGTAGAGAGTAAGTCGTCAATAAAGCTAACAGCTTTAGTTGATATACGAGGGCTGTCCGGAAAGTTCATATACTACTTTAGTTTTTACATTAAAGCAATACATACATAAAACAAATTTGGCCAGCAGATACATACATATCTAACAAACAAATTTACAAAAAACTGTCAGGCTGTGATGAACATTAACATAATAACAGTCCTTACATCCAACATATATACATAATCACGGAGCACTTTTAAACGTCATCAACGTCAAATGAACGTCACGTAATCACTCCTTCTCAAAATATCGCCCACACGATTTTACGCATTTCTGATGCCGGTTGACCCATTGCTGGTATACCCCTTTGTACCATTCTCGGTCAAAATCAGATATCGCTGATCTAACACCAACGCGAAGTTCTTCCAAATCTCCAAATCTTTTCCTGCGCAATTCTGACTGTTCTAACGCGTTCTACGTAATTCGGCTCTTCTACTTTCGGTTGTCCGCTTCGTTTCTTATCTAACACATTTTCATCCCCGCTTCTAAATCTGCTGTGCCACTTAAACACAAGTTGCCTTGAACATTTACCGGTCGTATCTGCTTTTGAAATAAACTTCCACGTCTCAGTTGGTGTCATATTAGCATGAACACAAAACTTGATAACACTCCGTTGCTCCGTCCGTGAAATTGATGTCATTTTTTCGAAACACCCCCAATGCGTCTAACGGTCGTTTACAACTTGTTTATTAACGTATGACGTCATAATTTTCACCAAATGTCATGCAATGATATCAAATAACTTCGCGTAAGTAAAAACACGTTAGGCATAAAACTTTAATTTTTATTAACTTTTATTTTGAGTAGCTACTGTCATGGAATCAAAGTGCTCCGTGAACCGTCGGTCATGTTACCATGGCGATGGGCGTTTTGCGAATATTATTGTTATCATGTCTATAAATTTAGAAATATGTAGCCAATACATACTTAAGCAAAATACCAAAAAACAGCTTATTGATATGACTGCTTATAATTATTCTGTAGCCTTGTCTACGAACTTTCCGGACAGCCCTCGTATTGCTTACAAGTTTGGTATCATTACAGGTAGTTGACTACCGGTACTGATAGTGAATCAGGCTGCAACTTCAACATACCCAAACGTTGCATGTAATGGTCCATGTTGATTTGCATTTAGTTCCGCATTAGGTGTCCTTTCATAAACGTTGTTGCACGTCAGCCCTATAAAGGAATAGCACGTGCCTTAATATCACATCTTTTATCGTCATATGCATTTTGTTGTGAATTTCAGCACATATTTATATTGTTAAGCCAATCTCATAAATCATTAAGCGAAATGCTTGAATGTAAAAAGGTGAAATATGCATATCAGGAATCGACACATTCAGAAAAAACAGCCTCCCCACACAGTCAAGAAAAAGAGAGGGAGAGAGCATGGTTAATAAAATGATCAGTTTCAAAAGAGACACCACTAACAATTAACAAAAATGAGAACCCGAGGGGTTACCGCCTTGGAGCGGTCAGTGGCAAACCAAATTGGCACTGGGGGTTTAAAACAGGTTCTACGTTGCACCAACCTCACACTTGCCCCAACAGGTTCTCATATCACAAAACAAATACAAGTTGTCTTGGTGAAACCACCCCAACCCACTTATCGGCTCAACAATGTTGCATGCAAAAGCACACAAACATAAAACATAAGAATCTAATAGCATTGCAAAGCCAAAGGGCGGGTACTCGATGATCTTACCGAGACCAGAGCTCCTTGAGTAAAATCAGAAAGAACACGATGACAGGGATAAAGAAACAAATCGAGCTTCTATGTTCTTTTAAGAATAGATTTCCCCATAAACCTTCATAAACTCTTAAACCCCTGCCCCCGTCATGCAACCAAAGAGGTAAGCATAATTATCAACTGTAGAAGAGTTAATCACCAGGCATGCAAGGATTGTAAAATATCATGTTGGTAACATTTCTTTTAAAATTTACAGATGTTTTTTACGAATAACCGGGAGAAATTACATTGCCCTTTATCTTCTTCAGTTTGTAAATTAAATCTCCATAAAAAACTGGCTGTGAAATACCTTGTTGCACTAGTGATTTTAAACTGCACCTGTATTTATGAATTAGATCTGGGAATCGACGATAAAACTTGCAAAATGCTTTCCTTAATTTGTGATACCGATAACCTTGTTTTAAAAGTTTTTCTGTAATGGAAAGATTACGTTCATTGAAATCATTAACATAATTGCAAGCTCTTGAAAAGCGAACAAGCTGTGAAATATCAACCCCTTAAGATGTTACACGGGGAACATCGCCGTCTAAAAACGGAAAATTTACTATATTAAAATTAACGATTAACTTTACATTTGTATAAATATTTTAGTACAATTTTTCCGTTCTTTATAATTATGTTAAAAACAAAAGCTGCTTTTGGTGAAGTTAATTTCAAACTATTAGAAGCATTCGTTATTGACCAGCTCTATCGGATGTCTTTGTTTTCCACTGATTCTTAAAATTGATCAGCAAGAAATAAACATAGTTTGTTTATGCTTTGTGACCTTCAAAAGGTTTGAAGCGGTCCTGGATCCCGGATAAGTACATTTTTAAATAATCTTAAAGAGTAAGCAAAAATATTTGAACAAACGAATCATGTAAAATATAAACCATATCAGCATATCAATGTTTGTTCAATCAATACAGATTTACTTCCGTCATATGCCTTGCACGTTTGAAATGTACAACATGATATCTCAAGGTAAAAACTATTTTCCTCAATAAAGCTTGCTTTTTTTCTATCCAAGAGGACATTAATTATTGTGAGCATTACAAATAAACACGCACGGTTTGTACTTAAAAATGAACAAATAGTGCACGTGAACTTACGAAGAGTGAAGACCATGAATGGATATCAGGTAAATGCCGCATCCAAAGACACACCTCCCCACGCGCCAAACAGTAGAGAGGGAAAGAGAGCATGGGTCTATAAAATAATCAATGTTTATAAGACAAATTATCTTGGAAATAACAATGATTATTACATGAACTATAAATAGACGCAGCGCGATTGGTCACACCCCCAAAATAACCGCGTCAATAAATCTAGATATTGACCCGCTTTCGCTGATATTGACCTGTCTATAAATAGAATGCGAAAGTTTCCATCTTTTATATTATTATAAGTTATATATATAACTATTTATAGTTCATGTAATAAAACAGTTATTTACTTATTAGCTGGGAAGTATGCTGTTGACATTGACTGCAAATCGCCTCGGTCAATAACGATTTTTTAGGTCAAAATCACAGCATATTTCCCAGCTAATAAGTAAATAATTGTATATTATTTAATGACCTTTACGAAAATAAATGAAGTGCCAGGTCAATATTGTTGGACAATACAAAAAAACATGAACGAACTGTAACGCAATTGTCTCGTGCTTACTATTTACGTATGAAAAGGCGTCAGACACCGGAAACATTGTTTTTTAATACTTTTAATACAACAATGCGTTATTTTATGCTTTTCAAGAACAATGTTCTGAGAGATGTACGAAAAACAATGACGATGAACTAGACATTCATTTACAAACGGTTACTATAATTTCCAAAGTCTGTCTGGATGATTGTCCAGCGCACTTGCTGTTTAACATTATGTGATAGATATACACATTACTTTGAGCTAATATTTAAATTTAAAAGTACTTTCAAGAGATTCAGACTTGGAAATAAGCCAAAAAAAAACAAGCATACATTGTGTATACAACATAGACTAACAAGCACCAGAAAGACAGTGGCACTGTTTTGATTTTTCACAAACCGTTAAACAATTAACATCATATATTTGTCAAAAAAGTGAAAAAATATAACTCAAAAGAAAACATAAATAGAAACCTAAGTCTGTTCTCCAAGGATCGAATGCTTAACGTTATTATTTTAAAAATTTTGAATTGAGAAGCATCTAGTCCTGATAATTAAATTCCGCGTGGGCAGGCGTTTGGTAGAATCAGCATTTATTGTGCTTTGATACTCTGCACTAAAATTGTTAATATTTTTGTCTAAAAACAGGGAATAAGAAGAAGAAAAAAGTTCGACCCTAAGGCTGCTAGATATTAACATAGCTATTTCTGTTTTCTGTCTGCGGATTTTTATCAATTTATTATTTTACTTTTATAATAATAATTGTGTTTCAACATTTGTAATGCCAGACTTTCCAAGCTTTATAGTAAACTAATTACTGACACTTTGAAACAATTGATTAAACTCGGTTTAAACTGTTTTTAATAGACGAAAAGAGAAAAAATTCATTTTACTGGTAGGTAAGTAGAGATAGCATCTATAAATTTATGGCTATATTAACAGAGGAAAGAGAAACAAAAGAGATGGAATTTCCAATTCAAAAAAGGTTTTTAAGTTTATTAAAATAAATTCAAATTCAACATATGTTTTGAAAGCAGTGCCGAGACAGCCATAGATACTGGCTGGACTAAATATGACTTTCCAATGCTTCTTTCTTGTTGATATTAATCAAACAAAGTAAGTGTTGTTTACCATACAATATTATCGTATGTATCATTTATCGATTAAATCGCCACAAGGCATTTCAAATTACGTGATTACGGAATTGTTATCACGTTTTTCAAATTGCTAAATTTGTTTAGAAACAACTCCATCCCTTAGGAATCCTTAACGTGCACAAATGCTTGAGTTAATTCGATATCGAGTATTAAATGAGTTTACCTTTCTCGAACTATCGTCATGCAATTAAATCTCCAGTTCATCAACTTAATTATTAATACTCGAACATTAATTGATCATATGCACGCGATTAATTGGAGCAATAAAACCAAAGGGCAAGCGAAGCGCGTGGTCAGCTTGCAGTCATTGTACATTTGCTTGTACAAAATAAGAATTATTAATTTCATTTTGTTTTATAATAATTTAGCATTTTTGGACAATACGCACTAATGGTATGTAATTATCATTTCATTGGCATAAAACATGATTTCCTTCAAGTTGATGATTAAGTTTAAATTTTAATCCAGAATTTAACCGTGTTTAAGGTACCTTAAAGATAGCTTCCGATACTGATATGATTAAGTATATTTGAATGAATCTCTGAATAATAAAATATTTTCCAATGAATGAAGTTGGTGTTCCTAAACTAAAAACAAATAAGTAAAGCTTTAGGTAAGCATTGTGATATTTAATTCACAGCTTAAAGTCTAAATTATTTTTAATAGAAACGGTTATTGAACTATTATATGAATATAACAAGAAAAAAGACTTGTTGAATGTTACTGTTCTTCTTTTGATTCATAGACTGTAAGTAAATGTAATGTTTCGATAAAAGATAGCTTGCTTGTCGGTTTACGTAGCAGCGGTAAAATTGTCGACTATAAATTTCAATGTTTATGTTGTACATTGTATATCCGATAAAAATCCGAAATAATGTTTCATAACGTGTATTATAAATTGACAATTTACAAACGGATAACGTACGATGATGCAGTTAAAAGTTATGAATGAATAGCACTTTCCAAAACAATCTTTTCAGTCACAGAAATGCATGATTGTTACGGGTAACGTTGTTTTTTTTTAATAGTTGGTTGCTAATAAAGCTTAGCAAAATTAAAATATATAATGACATTTTTAGAACACAGGAGCATATAAACGGAGAAAATAGCCAGTTCTTTTAAGCGCAAATTTTCGAAACCGGCACTATAGATATTAGGTTAAACGGTTGGGAAGACTGTAAAAGGCACGTGCCTAAAAAGACAGATCTCTCATTCACTAATAATTCAGACTGTTTCAAAAATCTAAAACCCAAAATTCCACGCTGCCTTTATCTTCCATAATTTCATCAATTTCTGATAAGTATTGAACTTGGATTAAATTTCCAAGAAAATTTTGATTTCCTTTTTTTGCACTTCAGGTTGCATACATGTAAGTCTCAACAGATAAAGATGTTGAATTTAAGCCTGCCATAAAGACTTCCCCCGTTCCTATGAAATATATGTTATCCTGTCATAAAAACACGTTTTACTCCTGTCCCCGTATTTCGTATTTTTCTGAATAATATCCTGTCTTGAGAACAACGTTGGTTGCAAAATGGTATCCCGTCATAAAAACTGATTGACTTGGTCCTTATGTTTTTTATTATATGTAATGAAACAAGTCTTTTTACAGTAACTATGTTTTGTAGGATTATTATGTTTTAAAATCAAGACTAGTACCCGTTCCTATTTACAGTCGAATGTTGTTGTGTCATAATAACAAGTGTGGTTCCCGTACCTATGTTTTGTTGGATATTATTATGTTTTAAAAACAGCACTGGCTCCCGTTTTTATATAATGTCAAATGTTATTATGTCATCAAAACAAGATTGGCTCCCGTTCCTATGCTCTCTCCTATGGTTATCATCAAAGCAAAAACATCCATTTTTATTATCGTCTGAATGTAAACTGTCATTAAATCCTGTTCCTACATGTACATGTATTTTGTACTATATTTTATCTTGGCATTAACATGATAAAGGCAAGCTGGTATCCGCCCTTACGGTCAGTCTAATGATATCCGTCATTAAAACAATATCCACTCTCGTTCCTGTGTTTTTGTTGAATGTTGTACGTCATTAAAATGACAACAAGAAAAATAACTCTAACATACGATGGATTATCTTTGTTGCTGTTATAACTTCCCCTGAAACCGATAATTTAAACTACACCAATCATACAAGATTAATTTCAAACTTGAGATTATGAAATATATTCAACAAAGTTTAGTTATTTTATGGAATTACCATCTAAATACTTCCATTCGTTGGAAACCGTTTGCATTTATAATAATAAAAATGGTGTAAAACAAATGTCACAAAGTCGCTAGAAGCGAATATATACCCTTTTGATGCGAATCGCTATATTCATAATATGTTTACTAATTTTTGACAAGGTTGTCTGAATCTGAAATGAAAGTCTTGCAGTTACACAAAGGTTGTTGCAAAATTTCAAACAGGTTTCTGCGTATCTTTCTGATAAAAGCTACAGTAACTAAAAATTTTATGTCTTAAAGTTATACACATACTTTACATGATTAAATGTCATAGGTTTACTAAATTTTTTGATATTAATGACATTTGCATAACAGAACTGATGGTGTATGATTAATGATTTGATATTAAATTTTACATTTTGAAGTGTTTTCCATTTTCAGTCAGAGAACTTATCTGCTCTGTTTTCAGGCAACCTGGACAGCCTTACAAATTGTAGTTGCTATTGTCATAGTGATAAAATCAACAGCGTATCCGCCTAAACTCGTTTCAGACGAATCTGATAAAGGTGATCAATATCTAGCTACTTCTACCTTGAACGCTGAAATTCCTAACAGAATGGACCGAAGTATTTATCGTCCAGTGAACGGAAACTTCTTGTACAGGGTTGGACGGGGTGAAGCTTGTCCCTGGGGATGTACCGGAAGTAATGACAATAAGTTGGATAACTGCGAGACAAAGTGCAAGCTCGATTTCGCCGTTGATAACTACCGTTTTCAAGTTTGCCTTGAAGAATGTGCGACAAGATACATCAGTTGCCACACAGCATGTGCATAGAAACAGATTAACGGCATATCGAGGAAATTCTTTGCGATTTTGATAAAGCATCCCATCAATTTTGTATCCAGTTAACAGCATATGTCATAGCGATTTGTGAACTGAGTTAATACTGTACATATTTGAAAACAAAATAAATTTAAATCCTAAGGAAGATCTATACATGTCAATTATAACTATAAAATTGAAAAAGGGAAGTGTGGGTCCTGAACAAGAGTATCTTAGCAAGCAGAATGCCTACTGCGTGACCACGTTATTTCTTCCGTATCTGACGTATGTTTTACCAACTAGTTAATGCTTTTGACTATGTGCTAAGACCTTTGAAATGAAACTCAAACTCTTGAATTTAAACAAGAATTGCATGTAACTGAAAAGAACAAATCCTTCACATTTTAATAAAATTGCTTCAAGCAATGCTTCATGAAGATTAGATTTATGATCTAATACATTGTAATATTTTTAAAGTTCAAGACAATAAAAGACAATATCAATGTCTCTTCTGTATTCCTCAAACTCATCTGCAAGTTCAAAGTATAAAAGCTACCAACACAATATGAAACTGTGCCGCTTTTCATGACTAAAACCAAAACAATTTGATTGCAACCTCTTTATGACACAGTGAAGCCAGAGGCAGGTCTTATGTAAGTTAAAAGGATGAAATGAATATGTCGTCTAGACCTCAGTAGGGTTAACATCTGGTCTCTATCTCACTGCCACACACCTAGTATATAACCTTCTCTTTTTAATCTACTTACCCATCGTTCAAAATTAAAACAAAAGAACAGAGTACTATCTGGAGTGTTTCGAAAATAAAATATTTGTGTTATTATCAGAAAATAAAATGTGCATTAGTTTTTTCGGTTTTAAATACATGTAAACATAAAACAAGCATATTGATCTTAATACGTTTTAATTTATTAATTATGAATTTATAGATATATGTGTAGTACATATATATATATATATATATATATATATATATATATATATATATATATATATATATATATATATATATATATATATATATATATATATATATATATAATATATATATATATATATATATATATATTTGAATCAAACCATTCCACAAATCAATATTTAAAGTTACATGTATTTTATTATTAATCCGTGTGACTATAATATGGCGGAAACGACGGCATGAAATGGTCTTGAACTGGTTGCGATCCATTAGACTAAGTGATAAAAAATATTTAAGAAAATAAATCGGATGTTAGAAAACTCTTATAACTTTAAATATTCGTTCTATGTTCAACTTATATCATTAAAACATAAGAAGTCAATACCAAGTACAACATGTACACTGGTATGTTCCATGCTAATACACTTTAACTTCAAAAGTTTGGCTTATTTTCTATTTTCAACTGATTTCTGTTGTTATAAAAATATATTCATTTTTTTCTGATTACAGATTTACAGACATTTTTGCAACAAAACTATAGTAAGGATGAACAACTGTATGCGCCGTAACATTTTAGAACCTTTTATTTATAACAAATCAAATTCACAAAAAATCATAATTCAATCAAATCTCTATATAATACGTCAGTGGTAAAGTTCAAATGAATTATGCTTACAATACAAAAAGGGCTGTTCATTTACGTGTTAAACGAAAAGTCTCAGAAACACTAACCATTTGAACTAACCGCAACTACATTTATTAAACTATAATACATAATCATGATGCAATGCAGCAACACATCAGGTTCAGCTATACACTATGTTTTACCTATAGAACATCAGCCGATGTACAATTTGTTGACATTAATAAATTCGAAATATGCTATTTTTTCATAGATTTTATTTTTGTAAACTGTTATAATAATTTAATGTGTTGATTACAGAGTCAGCAACGGGTTTCACAGCAGTTTCACTTGTTACTAACCTCAAGCATCTGCTGCCTAACGGTTAGATACGACGAACTCCCATATATGTCTCGTGTTGAACAATACCACAATACCGACGTAGAGTATTTCACATTTTACAATTTAAAACATCCTGATTGTTCATCGTTTAAAGTTTTGCAAAATGTTATCATCAACTAAAGTTTCGATAACAATTATTGCAACAAGTGTCTGTTTACAGCAGTTTCACTTGGTACTCTCCTCCATCTCCTGCTCTCATAAGGCTTATTAAGCCTACTGCACCGGGATCCCAGTTCACGTTGACATATCCTGACGGGTCAACAGCCGTCACAGTGCCCTTAAGATTCTGAAAGATACAATGATGGTATGTCTTAAGTTGGAGCAAGAAAAAAGTTTTGTTTCAGATTATGCAAATAAACTTCAAATAACACATTTATAATATTTAAGATTTTGTAAATATTCATTTAATCTAGTTTAAGCTTATTTTAACACATTGCAAATTAAGATGCACTGTTTGACGTGTTTGAAATAATTATATCTCATTTTAATTCTAAATGTGACTGTAATAGAGCTTGATTTTTACTTCAGATTCTAGAACACACGAATTACGTTAGGCAGCGTCGTCTATTTGCATGAATGTACATGTCGTTATTACACTTACCTTAGCCCATGCCCAAGAAACTCTTTTACCGACGTCGAAGCCCGCAGCTCGAGGATCTACCATATAAAATATTTAGAGGTTAATGAACAGGTTAGCAGTGCCTTTGAATGATAATGGCCCTGTCATGTTGATAATGGCCCGAGGGCCATTATCTCATGGCAGGGCCATTATCATTCAAAGGCACTGCTAACCTGTTCATTTACTTGTTTATTACATGTGTACGTCGACTCTCTGATGTCCAGTTGGTCTATCATATATAGTATATTATCATGCAAATGTATTAAAATTTGACAGTGACGGAACTACTTTCTCAGAAAGCCCCTCGCCCTTGCTAATTTCTTAGTCTCGCCTAAATATGGAGGCACTGTAAGACAATTGTATAATATACTTATGCTTCTCTTTTTGCAAGTCATCTAACCGAGAACAAAACCATTTGTACTATGAGAGAGTCTATAATTATTATAATCCGCTTGAAACAGGAGCCGTTATAACCTTTATAACACTGATGTCATTTTTCGAGATCAATATTCCTTCCGGCATGTCAATGCATTCAATTTCGGACATTTTTGGGGGATTTTATTACTCGAGTGTGTTTTAATTATTGTTTAGTCTGTGCTGATGGATTAACGTGCTTGGTGATCAGAAATCCTGATAATCTAAATGCCTGCGTCTAGGCCATTTCGGTTTGTAAATAAAAACTTAAATGGCTTTGTTGCTGGTGTTAAATTTCAACTGACTGAAGAGAAGAAGGAAACAACAAAAACAACAACACAGAATATTCTTTTGAAGTTGTGTGTATATTTGGACAAGGAAATTCAGCAATTAGCTTTTTTCAAGAACTGGATTTTGCACATTAGAAGCCTACTACCAGAAAACCAGCTGTTCAAGGATGACAGCAGGTTTGTCGGCTATTCCTAATGGTTTTTGCATTTTTTTTATTTCAAATTATAAAAAGACACCCCTCATAAAGTCATATATTTTTGATATTTCAGTTTTCTTTGCACATTAAAGCAAAATAAGTTCAAACAAAATGGCCAACTTTTTTTACAAAGTATTGTCTCACTGACGGATGTATTCATACGCCAAACAAGATGTCAATTATTTTACAAAATTAACAAAAAATGTTTATTTATGCAATAATAAGCTCATAAGCGCACGTGCAAATGATCATTATTTTGACTTTCTTTAAATTTCTTACTAAAACAATTGCCTGTAGAACAAACATAATTGGAATCAGACAAAAATTGGCTGGGCCATTATCACATTATCACTTTTAAGCCCTGGGCCTTGGTTTGATAATAAGGCTGGTGACATGATAATAAGTTTTGACACCATACAATTGTGTTACTATATTTAGTAACACATGTAATAAATGGTTGTAACGTTCATACTTTACATTATAACTATCTCACCCCCTTACAAATAAATCTTATGAATAGCGAAATAATAAAATAAACACAAATTTGACAATTCTATCTTCTTGACTAAAAGTAATCGACAAATGACGTATGTATAATAATTCCATTCAATTCGTTTCTGAGATTGAAAACTAACTCCTACTTATCGTATATAAAATAAAGATGCTTTCTCTAAGTTCCTTCATAGGACGATGTATTTTTTAAATAGAAAATCTGAACGTTTTGCCTTTTTGAACTTCCATGTTACAATGATGGTTTGATCATTCAAAACCAAGGTGTGAGATTGGACATTTAATTTTTGATTGTGATTTTTGAGTTTTGAAAACAAATAAAGGCATCAATGGGTAAGCTAGAGCTCGATTCTTTATTAGTTTTCTGCATTTGTCATATTATGCTCAATAACATCTGAAGTTTAATGTCTTAATGAATCAAAACATTGATTTTTATTGTTTACAACTGCATCATGGCACACTGTCAAACGGAGTATATCAGTTATTAATATTAATGTAGTATCAGGATAAATGACCGTCTATTATAATAAACTCAATTATAATTATTTCCGAGTTAAAAATAAAATTTTAAACGCTTTGCAAGAACTAAAAGGCTAAATGATATTTACCAGACAATATCAAAACTGATATATTCATCACAGAATTTAATAAGTTTGAACATTTGAAAAGTATAATACTGTACCAGGTAAGTGGTAAACTTTCTTCACAGCAGAAGTATTAGCCTCAGTTGCGGGTTTGTTCTCCGTCTTTATCACACTAATGACTTTGATGATACCAAGCTTCACAGATGATGTAAGCATTTCTTTCACCTTTGTTTGCGGTTCGAAAGAATATGTTTTAATAGCATTATCTGATTTAATTTCAGACACGGATGTTTCGACGACTCGTATTTTAGGCTTGCAATCAACTGTGCGAATAAACAATGTGTCAGCCTGGTAAACATTTGTGTCCAGTTCTCTTTTTACGTTAACAATCTCATCGCTTACATTGTTAATTTTCTTTTCCAACTCTGACATACGGCTTTCATTTCCATCTGATATTTCCTTGACCTCCTTTTCAATACTATTTTCCATTTTGTCTAGCCAAATGTTGATCTCTCTACGAAACTTCTTGATTTCTCTGATAGCGTTGTCAAAATTAGTTTTATTTTCTTTCCTATTTGTTTCAATGCGTGTTTCGCTTTCTGCTTTATCAGCTTCCCATTTCTGTATCTGTCTGAGCAAGGCCTTGAACTCGAAGCTTTCTTCAAACTTCTTTGCTAAATCTCTGATGAATTCGGGTTTACAAGCCCCATGATCAGACACAATACAGTCCCCGCAACCAACAGAGTCATGGTTACGACAGTAATACTTGATTACTTCCCTTGCATGTTTCTTACATTTTTCTTCCTGGTACTGTTTACCGCGTCCTCTGTCCCCGGACATAGCTCCTAAAACATGATTCCTTCCCAACTTCATCGTCAAATGACTTCGGAAACAGGTCTGGCACATAAATTCCTCACAATCATAACAATATCCGTCAGCTTGAGTTGACACGTTTTTTTCCTGACATGGTTCGCAAAGTTTTGTTAGTGTATCTTCCTCCAGGCGTTTACCAGAAACTTCCATTTTAGTAGTCGAAGTCCTTTCTACTTATCATCACAGTTGTTTATTATTCCTGTCGATATATTTAACAAAAGGCTTCGTGATTTATCTGTCATAACTGAATCCAGGACACTAGTTTCGATTTTATATAATATTTATAGAACACTATCTAAAGAACAGGTTACTTTAAAATGCATTTTTATTATTGTTGTCATCTACGCTTGCTTTAAGGTTTTTATACTTAAGTTTTAGCTACTAGTACTAGACTAGCGTATATTTAACGGATTTTACGTGTTTGAAAATGACATCGTCGTAGCATATAGAGATGACATTATCTGATCATTGATGTATTACAATAAATAATAATTTAAAACGGTAAATAAACTATGAATTTCACAAGAAGAGTCAGAGAACGTGACCAGTATTGAGACTCTGAGTGTAAAACTTGACAAAGTATTCAACTTGATAAATATAAATAGGTTCATATATGTCTTAAGATAAGTAAATAACCATTGTCGCCCTCATGTGATTTTAAACATTACCGAATGCCACAAACTGATGAAAACGGATAAATGCTTTTGTAAGCTTTTTGCTAACAAGCTCAGTAACGGATGGGAAAATGAGTTTTGAACAGTTCTATGCAATTCTGCAATAATGCAATTGATTAGCTGTTTGGCATAATATATTTCTCATATTTATCACATTTCGGTTTTCCTCTTTACAAATTTAAAGCTACTGCAAATTTTGTGACTGTTGGTTTTACCATTGAATGTTATACGTAATCAAAATGACAAACAAGTAAAATAACTCTATCATGTGCATTTCCTTTTGTTGGTGTCTATAACTTTCCTTAACTCTCATTACACTTAATGATATGACATAGATCAGGAAACCGATATTTTAACTAGACCGATCATACAAGTCTTTGCATTGAATCAAAGTATAATGTTAAAACTGGGCACAGACAATACATCATGTTTATTTTTTGTATGAAATCACCATTAAAATCTCTACATTCTTTCCCAAATCATTTGTATGTTATCAAAGTAGGGGTAAAAAACCAAAGTGACAAAACCGTAGGCAGAGGATATGTACTTCTTAAGCGTCACTCAATATTTTCTCATTTAAGTAAAATTTCTAAATAATTTTGGACGAGTTTGTTAGATTCTTCAATGATGCAATGGATTAGCAGTTACATAAATGATGTTGAAGGATTTGAAATAGACTGGCTTCCGTCCCTATGTTCTGTTATATATTTTCATGTCACTTATGCAAAAATCGTCAATACCTCCAAGAAATACAACTCCTGCAGGTACCTTACTGATGAAAGAAAAAATAAATGTAATAAAAATGATACATGTAATAAGTATTTCACTGTTTTTAATAAACCACCTAGCAGGTGCCAGGCTAGATTTAAAACTTAGCTACTGTCACAAAAGCTACAGTAACTGAAAAGTGTGTGACGTTTTAGTTTTACATATATATTGATGAAATTTCATTGCATTTTAAACGACGGGAATTGATAACAATTGCATTAATGACGTAAAAAATGTATTCTGTTATTCTGTCGTATCATATTAAAAGTTTCTAACTCCAATTTCATGCAAATAAATTATCGGATCTGTTTTCAAGTAAGCTGTATAAACTTATACATTGCAGTTGTTAATGTCCTAGTGGGAAAAGTAACAGCGTGTCCGCGAACCAAAAATGTAGCCTTGAACGAGGAGATTCCTAACAGAAATGACAGAATCATGTATCGTCCGTTGAACGGAAACTTTCTGTACAGGGTAGGTCGGGATGAAGCATGTTCCTGGGGATGTTCAGGAAGTATTGACAAATTGACAATAAGTTTGATAACTGCGAGACAAAGTGCAAGATTGATTTCGCCGTTGATAACAACCTTTTTCAAGTTTGCCTGGAAGAATGCGCGAAAAGATATATCAATTGCCTCACAGCATTTGCATAGAAACACATCAACGGCATATCGTGGAAATCCATTGAGATTTTGACAAAACGTCCCATGAGTTTTATATCCAGTGAACGGCATGTGTCATAGCAATTGTTGACCGAGTTGGTCTGATCTAAATTTGAAAAAATAGCCGGTAATTGAAAACCATTATGCAAATTTGTTTATGTCACTAATGTCTATAAATTAGGCTGAAAATAGAAGTTGTGTATCAAGTAATAGGGGTACCTTCGCAAGCAGAATGCCAACAGAATGACCACGCTCCGTATCAGACGTATGTTTTGACAACTAAATGCTTTTTCATGTACTAGATCTTTAAATGATTGAAACGCTTTCATTGTAACAAGAATGAGTTGTTCATGTAATAACTGATCGTGCACATTTAAAAAAAAATGATCCAGGCAGTGTTTTCATAAAGATAAGATTTGTTAAATTAAATAGAAAATGTAACATCAATTTCATAAATACATTGACTTCGTCAATTTCACCTGCAAATTCAAATTTAAAGGCTACCAGCATAATATGCTACAGCGCTGCTCTGGTGGACTTACCCATCTACTGTTGCACGCTTTGCTAAAATGTTCCTCTTTGTTTACAAGATGATGGCAGATAAGAGATTTTCAGGGTTTCAACTAGGAAAAATCTTAAACAAAAACTGGGAGTCCGATCGGTTTTATTTTATTCCCGTTCGATTGCCTTCAGCTTGTCAAATATATAAAGATCACCAAGCACCTACTCACTTGGCTTGCAAGTGTCACTCATAGGCTTCTTATGTCGAATGTTTGTTTGCATTTGCCTGCCACTTTGTGAAGTAGTATGCAAGTTGGAGTAAATTTACCAAGTCAACTTTTAACTGTTTGTTAAAACCCTATTGATACTACCACATGCTTTATTTATTTTCTTCCCTACCTTTTGAGCTGTTTCGAAATGTTTTGTTTCCGAAAGTGGCTATTCCTAATATCTTTCTTTCACTATTCCAGATCTGCCAAGAATTGTGTACTTGTTGCTTAATGTGAGAAAAGCACAGGGCAAATATGCGGTTAATGCACTCTAAAAGCTGGTTTAAAGACATCGGTATAGTGGTGAAATATTAACCTGCCCATTTTGCATACATTATTCGGTGGTTGGTTGTGGTATTTTGAACTTTATCACCAATGCGTGAAAGTATATAAGTATAAAGTTTCACGTTTTTGTTATTTTCCACGTGGAAACCGTTGTTAATTTCTACATGTATGGCAGATGATCATTCAGAAATATGTAGTTTACACAACGTGTATACGTTTTGAAATGACGGAACAATCAGTTATAGGGCATCTCGGCTCAAAAGCTAAGCAGATTCTTTTAAATGTTTTTAATTTTTTCGCATCGGATTCTGGTAAACCTAATACTAAAGCCATATCCAGTATTGAAATATCAATATTACAATAAAAAGTCCATAAAAATAAATCAATTAAGCCAAAAAAACATAATATTTAAAACATACACAAATAAATAATAAACATCTACAATATAAAACGCCACGAACAATATTATAGGCCCAAGTGGCCAAGCGGCAACAAAATTGTCGTTTGCTATTTTCTGCCTTCCTACCAACTGCCTACCTACAACCTGTGGAAGTGAATGCAGTTTTTAAGATATACATACAAATGCAAAAGACCAGTCCAAAATAGCAAGGATATCCCCGTCTCAAAATAGCACGTTCAACCACTGTGTAATGTATGCATAATGGGCAGGTTAATATTTCACCACTATAAAACAGCTGTTATTGTATTTACTTGGGTGTTTAAATACAGGCCCTAATTCTAAATCCGTAATAATAAAATGAACAGGACAATCAATAACTTACTAAATAATCAGACATGGCGACCTTTTTAAGCATGTGCATGTGCATTTAACAGCAAAAGAAATGTGCGTTATGGTTAGTTGATAATTTGAAAACATTGATTGTGAAAATAACTTTTACTTCGTTTATAAACGCATTCGGTTGAATTATCATATTGGCCTCATAATAACATCCCTTGGATTGACATCTAGAAATAATACTTTAAGCACGGTTGCCTATGCAAAGCATGTATAATTATAGAGTATAAAGTGAGAAGGCTGAACCTTTCCCTTTAAATCCCTGGTGTGTAAATGTATTGCTCTATCCGTTTCAAAGCGGTAACCCATCGATGAAATCGGATTGGCAGTTTAACGATATACTTGACAAATCTTAACGTATAGGCCAGTGTGGTACACCTTTTGTTAGTTCAACGAATAAAATAAACTCGTTTTCTATATCTGAGTTGGGTTCACCCGATCCGATGTCTATATTAATGCAACTCATCTACGGTAGATCAATTTTTTCTAATTACCCATCGTACAAATTGCAGAGAATTAATGTCTTGATTTGGCATAATAATACCAGTGATCTCGGTTTTTAGTTTTGATGAGAATTTCAGTTAAACAACGAACACATATATTAAGGGCTTACAGCACTCCTCCCCAGCATGTTCATCGATAAAAGGAAATGATCAAAATCTCAAAAAAATGTAAAATGTCGTTCTTTGATACGTTGCACAAATGAATGTTACTAATGTATCTTTAGATATTTATTAATTGTTTAACTGAAAATACCATTACATCAAAACTAAAAACCGAGAACACTGTTTTTTCACAATGCAAGTATATTGCTATTTTTCTTTTTTTTTTGAGTCAAAATGAAATAAGTTTACGATACAAAACTAGGGCTATTCTTTTACATGTAAAACGAATTGTCACAGAAACACAACCCCTTTATTCCCATATAATGATTAACTACATTGCCTTAATTACAAATTCAGAATATGTTTGACATAGAGAACATCAATGTACAATGTTTTACATCAAATGTCATATGGGGCGCGTCACGGGAAAAGGTACTTTCGGACAGTTGACGTCAATCTTTGAAATGACGTCATAAATTTGAGCATACGACATTATTTATTATGCATCTCGCGGTAAAAAAATATCATTTTGTTGTCAAAATCTATAACAAAATCACATTTTAGTTATAATAGATGAAAAGGGAACTTTGAAAGCCACCGAACACGACAAATATGAAAATACTGCAGGCTCGGTTTGATTGAGCCTGTTCATGGGCAGTAATGGGAATGCTTATTACTGCCCACGCCGCCTAGCCCCGGGTTGAGCGCAACTCAGTAATTACACCATTAAATAGTACAATTTCGATCCATCCCAAACGATGGTATGCATATGGCGGCGAACATGGAACCTTCAATGAGGTATTTTCAGATTAATACCATTCCATGTTCAGCGGCGTATGGTCCCCAGATAAAAGAATGGGTTTGCCCTAAACGAGTCGTGCTCAGCCGACCTTCAAAGGACGTAACTGATAACAGCACTGATTGAATGTACGGGGAGACTTTTTACAGCCGCCACACGGCACAAACAACGCTACTGTGATATTGAAATAGATGAAAAGGGAAAAAAAGAAATCGATTTAAAGTTGTAAGTTCTTTTTAAATTTAGTAAGATCTAAAATTTCAATAAAAAAGACCGAAGGTACCTTTTCCCGTGACGCACCCCATATTATTTCAAACTGTTATCATTAACTTGTCGATGACAAAGTTTGCAACAAGTGTCTCTTACAGCAGTTTCTGCAGCCACTGCTGCCTAACTGTAACGGTAAGATAGGCAGAAGTCGCGTTATTCACCGAGTGAGTATCATCCGATGTATAGTTTTTCACATTAATACATTCAAAATGTCCTTGATTAATAATATTTGTGATTTTGCAAACTGTTCGTCATTTAACTTGATGATTACAATCGTTGCAGCAAGTCAATTTACAGCAGTTTCACATTGTACACTCCTCCAGCTCCTGCGTTAAAGCGACCAGATATGCCTCTATCCCATTTCACGTTGACATAGCCTGACGGATCAACAACAGTCACAATGCCCTTCCAACTCTGAAAGATACAACGGTTGCATGCACTAGGCTGGATTGAAGTAAAAGTTTTGTTTCATCTGCCTTCATGCAAATGTACCACAAATATAATTTTGTATCAAACAGGATATATTTTTAATGTTTATTTAGATACCAAGGATCTAAAATGCAAAAGAAAATGTGTGATTTTGCTGTCTTTTTTCCGAGATGATACATGGTGAAAATGCATTTTCTCTTTTTCTGTAAGATAGATAAGATTACGGTTATTTGTACGAATTCTGAAGAGACATTGCACAGTTATACCGCATACAAAACGATTGTATCAAACCGGAAATAGTTTAAATGTATATTTAGATGCTACGGATCTGTAAGACGGCAGGCAGTAAAAATAAGAACAGCTGTATTGCGTGTATCACTATTACTGCTACTGAAGCTATACGTTTTGCTAATAACACCATCATTGCTGCTGGCGTTGAAATTGTTGGCAATAACAACACTATTTCTGCTGACAAAATAAATGGTGGTAACGACATTAGTATTGCTGCAGTCAATATAACTGTTGGCAATAACACTGGCATAGCTGCTGACAATATAACTGTTGGTAAATAACACTGGCATAGCTGCTCACAATATAACTGTTTGTTAATAACACTGTCATAGCTGCTGACAATATAACTGTTGGTTAATAACAGCAGTACCGCTGGTGGCACTATTATTGTTAACAATAACAGCAGTATTGCTGGTGGAAGTATGACTATTGCTAAAACAGCATTATTGCAGCTTGCACTTCAACTGTTGGCAATAACAGCTGTTCTGATGGTGGAACTATAACAGTTGGAAATAATAGCTGTTTTGCTGGCGGCAATACAGTATTGCTGATGTCACTGAAACTGTGGTAAATAGCATCATAGCGGTACTATAACAGTTGGAAAAAGAGCTTGATTTCTGATGATATTACAACATAACTAGTGACACCATAAGAATTGGCAATTAATTATGTATTGCTGTTGGCAATACATCATTGCTGGTGGCACTTCAAATGTGGACAATAGTAACAGTGCTGCTGCTGACACTACAACCGATAGCAATACCAGCAGTATTGCTGCAGGCACTATAACTCTTGGCAATAGCAGCGTTATCGCTGTTGGCACTATAAGTGTTGGCGACAACAGCTTTATTGCAGCTTGTACTACAACTGATGGCACTAACAGAAGTTTTGCTGTTGGCTCTGAATGTTGGCAATATCAGCAGTATTGCTGATGGCACTATATCTGTTGGAAATAATAGCGTTATTGCTGGTGGCACTACAACTGTTGGCCATAATTGCTTAATTGCTGAAAAATATCTGACATATTAGTTACAGTTCCTACGCTGAAGATCTAACCTAACACCTCTGGCTGTCGGGATGAGCTATTACCTCTGAGCGTGATCGCCGGTATGTAGCACAAATTTATACAATTCACCTTAGTTACACTCAAAATAATATATGACGGCTTCATCGAACAAAATATGTACGTAAAAAGTTTACAGTTTGTACAGACACAGCAATTTTAATTTTAGCTAGGTTTATTGCAGTAATAAACTTAAAACAGTTAAGATGCACTATATCACGTGTTTGACAAACATTTGATTTAAATTTTAGAATCATGATGAATTATTTGCAATGACTGTAATGAAGCTTTTTACGACGTGGATTAACGTCTCAAACATACTATTTATAACGTTTAAATACATCCTATCCTGTCATACGATTTACGTGAGGCAAGGCCGACCATTTGCCTGAATATACATGCCGTTATAACACTTACATCATCCAATACAAGATAAACTCGTTTACCGACGTCATAGCCCGCAGCTCGAGGATCTACAATGAAAAAATATATTATGTAATATTTTATATGCAGTCATACTCTCTTAATGATAAAACTTAACAACAGTTCTATGTATCGACATCAGAGCCGTAACGGGAACGGAATAGGGTAACTACGGAAGCCCATTGGGCCATTTTGAGTTAGAAGTTTAAAGGCAACAATTCTAGCTTAGATGCTAGATCTTAGAACTTAGGTCTTAGAACTTAGAATGTAGAAATCTCTTTAAAGCGAGGGACGCAATTTTTTTCAATAATATCAACAGCGGCAGGTAGACATGAAAATCGACAGCAAGGGGTGAGTTAGAATTCATTGATGATATTTTCACAAGAATTCTATCCAAGCGATAGTGTAATTAGAGGTGTTTTGTGTGATTGTTAAAAGGAGGTGTTTCTAACTCCGCTTCCCGTCAATCATTTAGTCAGCCAGCTTTATATTTAATATGTATTAATATGTATTATAAGGCTTTCCGATCCAACTGTTCTAGATTGTCGTTTATACACAGGGGCTTCCCTGGGAAAATAACCCAATTGTATGTTGCTTGTCTTTGTGTTATTACCCCATTTGTGAACATTTGGTACGATATTTAAAAAGGTATCATGAACTGTCAGTTGTATAATAATTTATACTATCGGTTTTCTAGGGGTACTATAATTTTATTATTTTCATATTGCTGTATTTTCTCTTTCTTTCTTTTCCAGACGACAAAAATGGTCACTAAATGGGCATGGACGTTTGAAATTAGGCTGCTTGTTTTTACGCCAGTTACTAGTGTTGTAAAAACGGATTTAGCTGTCATTCTCAGAGGGACGCATTTAATAAGACTAGAACTTTTTAAGCATTACTTCTTCTATAGCTTTTCATACAATGATATTCTTTTATCTTTTAGTGATAGTAAACTAAGCTTGTGTCAACTTAAGCGTATACTGAAAGTTAACAATCTTGCCAGACGCAAAACACGTACACCTAAGTTGTAGAAATCTAGAGGAGTATGTAGGATATTGTTCGATGTGGCAAAAGTTAGAGACTGACTACCGACTTGTAGTGCCTGTAATGAGAAATCGAACTAGTGAACACAAAGCACACCTGTGGGGAATACTTAGTAGACATAGCGTCCACTGGTAGATTTCATTCTGCAATGATCTACTTGACGTAAAAGTATTGGATGCAACAAGTCTTATACACATTAAAATGATATTGTTTAATGGATTGATCCAGGAACTCGTCATGATAGCTCAGCAGTGGAACCCTCACAATATTCGAGCCCAAAAGAATGTTGATATTACTTGCGGAAGACCCGATATAATGTATTGTGTACTTGATGGTGGACATAACTATGGTCATCATGTTGATCAAGAGGACATTCAGATATCCAAGAAACTTTATGGATCACCTATTAGTAAACGGCTTTATTAACGAAACCGAGGATCGCGTTCGAGCGTTTGTCGTAGGATAACAGAAGGCCTTTGACAGCCCACGTACATTGAAATTTTACCGATTACTGAGATGATGATTGAGATTGATTTTACAGTGACTAACAATTAAACGGGGGTTTCGTAAATCGTATTAAATAAATTGTAGCACTAAATAATTCGTGTGATTACTGACCATTCATCCTGTTTAGTCATAATATAAAATAATATCTATTTTGTGCGAATTGTGCTTATTGTCAGAAAACTTATTAAATTGTTGGATACCGCTTGTGGTCATCATAATATAAGTATAAAGAAAATGTTTTGTCATATAGTATTGAAATATTTTTGCTACAATTTCCTTAGGTGACAAGGGGGCATAATTCTGCAAAAATGTTTGATGGTGTGACCTGCTCTTGGCTCCAAATTTGGGTCATCTGTACATATATAATGGATCGCATAACAAAATGAATATTTAATCTCTAATAACACTATGTGATAACTAAGGTCTTAGAATAAAATTTTTAGAACTTAGACATAAGAACTTAGTTCTTAGAACTTGGACATTAGAACTTAGACATTAGAACTTAGACATTAGAACTTAGACATTAGAACTTGGACATTAGAACTTGGACATTAGAACTTAGACATTAGAACTTAGACATTAGAACGTAGATATTAGAACTTAGACATTAGAACTTAGTAATTTTAAAAAAATCGGTTATGCTTTTTCAAATATGAAGCTTAAAGAAGGAAAAACAACTCCATTCTTAAACATAAAACTTTATTCAACAAGTAACAGTTATCTACAAAAAATGAAACAATATTCTTATCTCATTTATCACTAACAATAAAACCAAAACCTCGACAAGAACTTGTCGATGGCATACCGCCGTGTCACACTTAAGAAATAGTTAATGCTTTGTAAATTTAAATACTTTTATGGCAAAGTTCAATGTTATCTTCAGGTGAAATATTCTAAGAAGTGCTTATCTCAGGGATTCCTTTGTATAAACAGGAACAAAAGGTCAAGAAATGTAAAAGGTATGGGGAAAAATCAATAAAATTTATGTATTTGTGAATATGAGCCAAACAGTTCAAGAAATACTCTATTTTAGTTTCGATGTCATGCAGTGATTGTTACGTATATCAGGGCTATCCGATCAACTTTTTTGGGGTTGTCCCGGTTAGCTCAATCGGTTGCGTCGCAAGAATTGCAGTGCTTGGCGCTGTCGCCGTGACGGTGCGGGTTCGCTCCCAGCTAGAGGCACTGTCATTTCAAGAAATAAAAGAAATTGTTTAAGAAGTCAAGAATTGTTAAATTTTAGTGGTTTAAAACAAGAAATACTCAAGCTATGTTGTTGTTGTTGTTTTTTAATTTATCGTAAAACAGCATCGAATTACACAACCACTGCTACAGATAAATTGGATCATCTAAAGCAGCCACTTATTCCAACTGCTACCAGTGAAGTCAGATCTTCTAAAAGAGCCTCTAAATCCAGTGTAATGAAGCCATTCTTTCGTGTAAATGGCATTGCATTAGGTCTAGTAGTCGTCAAAAAAAAAAAAGTAAGAGAATCATTGTATGAATTGCTATTCAATGAAAGGGTGATATAAAACAACTTAAATGCATGTTCCAATTGATGAATAAAATCCTTTTTGGATGGATTGAGTATGTATATTTGTCACTTTGTGCCATTTGATCAGCCCGGCTAATACAGCTTTGCTCCTCAGACTGAAACTGTCGTTCTATAGATTATTTTGTTTCATCATCAGTTCTTGTTTTTCTCCTTCTCATCAGGTTCCTACAAAGCGGAAAACATGTTTTACTTGTTTGGGATAAATTGATAAAACGATCATTCCAATTACCTATGCTACACTTCAATGATAATTTCCTTACAGTCATTTTGATAAGTACATTGAACCATGTCCCTGGTTACTTAAGTCAGCTGGAGCTTTGAAAGTCACTGGTCGCTAAGAATACTTTGTTGGTATAGAATTAATGGTTGCTTAGGAAAAGCGATTGTTGCGTTGAAGTCAATGGCCACTGAGGAAAAATTGATGGATGCTATAGGTGTCACCTGTTGATAAGAAAAATCAATGGCTACCTGGAGTCACTTGTTGGCTTGGGAAGTCATTGGTTGATATGAAAGTAAATTGTTCCAAATGAAAATAAATGGTTGCTAGGTTACTTGGGTGACATTGACATTTCCTTGAATGCAAATCCTTTGGCAACAACTTCCAAAAGAGAAATAATCATAGCAAATTAAATAAAAATCAAGCAGCCTTTTTTAAGGAAATGAATTATTTTTATAACCTTGAAAGAACATTAACCAACTTAACTTTTGTTGAAATTCAAATTCAACTTTATGGCCTTGGATTTTGTCAGAAAGACAAATGGACAAATAGACGAACCAACAGACAGACAGACAGACAGACAGACAGATAGACAGACAGACAGACTGAAAGACGGCTAGACAGCCTGCCATCTAGCCAGCCAGACTAAGTTTGATCGCAAAAGTCACATGGTCACAAAATTATTTTACCCTTGATATCCTTGAACTGGTTATCGATGCTCACTAAATACAACACCCCATGTTAAATAATCTTATATTTTTTCGAGGTCATTTATTTGCAAATGAACCGAGTGTCTAAATACTAAACAAATACCATTGCATTCCTTCGTTTTCTGCAGAAACCTCTGCCAGATGATGACAAAACGTTTATATCTGCCTTTACGCCTTCCTTTCCCCTTTCTCTGAAGTAAAATAAGTAATTTGGTTGAACATAAAGTTACTCTTCACATTGTCATCTTGAAGATCTAGCTTGGCCGTATTTGGCTTAACTAGTTTGAACTGGCTATACAAACCACTTTTGAATTTCGTTCCAGTCAGTTATAGATAACTTGGTCAACCTATGCCTATTGAAATTGATTGTTTTGACTCAGTCCTTGAAGTTGTACCGATATCATCACCTGATTTTTAACTTACTAGCTATATCTCACCAATTCTTGAAAATAAACGAAAAGGGGTCTTTGAAAGAAATCGAACACGACAAGTACGAAAATATTGCAGGCTCGGTTTGATTGAACATAATCATGGGCAGTAATGGAAATGTATCTTACTTCCCACGCCAGTAATAGAAATGCATCTTACTGCCCACGCCGCCTAGCACCGTGTTGAGCGCAACTCAATATTCACACCAATAAACAGTAGAATTGTTATCCGGAACATCATAGAATTTTGACAGGGGATCTGAGAATATAAATCCTGCATATCACAGATAACGCCAATGGCGAAATTTAAAAAGCAGGAAGTATATCCTTGGGGTGTTTGAACAATATCCAAATCTATATTGGCTGCGATATTGATACCACCTACATATAAACTGGCCGAAACATTTAAACAAAAGCAATTTTAGAAGTACTATTAACATAGTACATAAGTATTGTGCTAAACGACTTTCAAAGGACGTTACTGATAACAGCACTGATTGAATGTACCTGGAGATTTTTTAAAGCCGCCACACGGCACAAACAACGCTACTGTGATATAAGAAATAAAAAACTAAAATTAAAAGAAATAAAATAAGAAGTTTATCTCACATCCATCTTCTTGTCTGTCTTCAATTCAATATGGCGTTTTCACGTCTAATTTCTAAGTTCTAAGACCTAAGTTTTAAGATCTTACATCTATGTTCGAATAGTAGTTTTCTAACTTCTAACTCAAAACGGCCCTATTGGGTTTCCTTAGGTAACCGTATATCAGCAACATAAAAATTTGAAAACTGTTAAGTATGATTATTTAGTGTGTAAAGTGGTAACATTAAGAGTCAACGATTGATATTATTTTATAGTATTTAATGTGCACTTGTTAAAGTTATTTGCATTATTATGTATACACAGTTATGAAATTGATGTGTGATGAAAAACAAACAACGTTAAACAACTGACAATTCTAGTTTCTTTTTTAAAAGTGATCAGCAATTAACTTCTGTTTAATTATCTCTTTCAATTCGTTTCTAAGATTGAATAACAAAGCATAATTATTTTATTATTATAATGATGCATTTGACTAAACTGCCAAGTGGTTTTAACGTTTCAGTTTTAATTATGTTAATAGTTTAATTTAAGTTAAACGTCCATGTTACGATGATGGAATACTAGATAAAAATCACGAAACTGAGATTCCTAAAATCGCGCATTACATAGCTGTATATTTTTGGGTTTGAGTGCGTATGAAAGAGATGGGAGAGAGTTAAGAAGTATTACTTACAAAATGAAAAGGAAACACCGCGACACATATTTGCAATTACTCCATACTCAAACATTTTGTGGTTTCTTAAAAAATTATATAATATTTTCGCTTACACATTAAATCAAATTTCCGCGTTTAAATTTACTACATACTGATCGCAAATTGGTTTTTAAAACGTTTTCGATTTCCGTTGTAACAGTTGTTTGTTTAGTAAAAACTTTAGTGAGAGTAGACATTTGATTTTTTAAAAGATAATAAAGAGCCATTATATTTTTCATTCTTCGCATTTTCATAAAATGCTTATCTATATGTTAAACTCAATCAGATGCTGCCATTATTGTAAATCATGCAAGTTTATAAAATTATTTAAAAATCATTATATAGTCTATTTTCCAGGATGATATATAACGAATTTACTCCAAAGATATATAACGAATTTACTCTTTGACTAAATTATTACTTTGGTAGATTTAGATAGAATAGCAATGATTTAGATAGAATAGCATATCCTTAAAATCGCTACGCTATCAGGATCTGACGACGAGTCACTAAAATGTGCTTTTACTAACAATCGTTTAAATCAAAAGATTGTCGCCTACATAACCTCTAAAGTACATCATTCTGTACTGATTGCCGTAAATGTATACACAGTATTTTAAACCATGGAAAGTGTTGACATCCCGCATAAGACATGTTTTAACAAAGTTGTGTGTCATATCATTTGCAGATCATTGCGAGACCATTGACGATAGCGTTCTGAATCTGACATACTTCCTGCGTTGGCAGATCTAAAAATAGTTATCGGGAAAACCCACTATAACTAATATAAGGAATTTGCGGGCCTTCGTCAGATCTTACATTTTGTTCTGAGATTGATAGAATACGACTTTGACATCACAAATCGGCACGTCACTGATTATTAAACAATCAAGCTTCGAAAATAAAATCACAAATGTATACTAATGAAGAAGACGGTAAAGTGGCAAATTCTTACATGAATTATTGTCTGTGTTTAAAGCTTAACTATTTTTCAGCTTTGTAACGAGATGCATTATACTAAAGTAAAATGGTTCAGAACTCAAATGTATAATATTGTACCAGGTAATTGGTAAACGTTCTTCAACGTGAACCCAGCCTCAGTAGGATTATTCTCCGTCTTTATCATACTGGTGACTTTTACGATACCAAGCTTCACAGTTGATGTCAGCATTTCTTTCACCTGTGTTTCCGGTTCGAAAGAATATGTTTTAATGCCATCATCGGATTTTATTTCAGACACGGACTTTTCGACGATTCGAATTTTTGGTTTGCATTCTACTGTGCGAATAAACAATTTGTCAGCCTGGTTAACATTTGTGTCCAGTTCTTTTTTTATGTTAACAATCTCATCGCTTACTTTGTTAATTTTCTGTTCCAAATCTGACATTCGCATTTCATTTCCATCAGATATTTCCTTAACCTCTACTTCAATACTCTTTTCAATTTTGTCCAGCCAAATGTTGATTTCGCTACGAAACTTCTTGATTGCTTTGATAGCGTTACCAAAATTTGCTTTATTTTCTTTTCTATTACTTTCAATGCGAGTTTCGCTTTCTGCTTTGTCAACTTCCCATTTCTGTATCTGCTTGAGCAAGGACTTGAACTCGGAGCTTTCTTCAAACATCTTTGCTAAATCTCTGATAAATTCGGGTTTACAAGTCCCGTGATCAGACACAATACAGTCCCCACAACCAACAGAGTCATGGTTACGACAGTAATACTTGATTGCCTCCCTTGTATGTTTCTTGCATTTTTCTACCTGGTTCTGTTTACTGCGTCCCTTGTCCCCGGCTATAGCTCCAAAAACATGATTCTTCCCCATTTTCATCTTCAGGTGATGACTGAAACATGTCTGACACATGTATTCCTCACAGTCATTACAATATCCATTAGCGTGTGTTGACACGTTTCCTTCCTGACATGGCTCACAGAATTCTGACAAGGTATCTTCATCTAGACGTTTACCTGAAACTTCCATTGTAGTTTCCTTTCTGTTTATTTATTCCGTTGTTTTTTTCACCACAGATTATTGGTTTAAGTTCTTTATTTGACAAATATATGAATAAGACTTTGCAAAAACAGCTATCCGCGTTTGACCTTTTTTATGTTTATACTTGATTTTGGACACTACTTTCGTTTTCGATTTCGGAAAACGTACTTCAGAAACATGACAATGTAGCATTTAACAGATATAATATTTACGGCATGCACATAAATGTTCAATATCGGTCTTACAAATGACATTAATTTAATACGTGTATTCCATTTTAAATTTGATTTTTTTATATTTAATTTTTTTGTATATCCTTAAGGTCTAATGATTAAGGTTTATAATACGGACTACATATACACGTACTTAAACGTGTTTGATGACCTCGTCGGTACTGTCAGGTAACGAACCCGTATTTGATAATGCTACATAAATATTACTTGCAACAAGGGAAAAATTATGAATTTAAAATTGGTAATTTTACACTTATATCTTTTTTGAAATTAAAGACCCAGTAATTGATTAATGTTAGTGTTATAATTAATCTTTATCTAAAGTTCTGCATTATCTTATTTGTCATCAGAACTCTGTCTATAAGCAATACTTTGAAATGAATTATTATATTATAGCTCGTATTATCAGTTACGTTTGTAAATGTACACACAGGCAGATTTCAGCTTTCTGAAAAAGTTTGTCTCAAACGGATGATTATTACACTGTTATTTGAACGTCTGGTGATTGCAGCAAATATAGTGTATAGCAAAACGGATAATAGTGATACAGATTTATAAAAAAAAACGATTATGTCTATAAGCTGAAAGAAGCTTCACGCGACCATAAGCAAAATTTATACATGTACTCTCTATTCTTAAACTTTAGTATCTTTATACAATAATGAATGCATTCTCAGACGGTAACTCTGATGATACAGTAAATAATTGAAAATGGTAGGTTTTGTATGACTTAGCAATAATGTCAAATATTAATATGAATATGAATGTGCTAGTTTTTGCCATGTAGAGTTAGTTGTTTTAATTCGTTATTTATTTTAAACAATCGATCCAGTAAGGAATATCAAATTTCTATGTCACGTTTATGACCTGTTATTATATGGATACCAGACTGATACAGCCGGCGGTGAACATAAACATTTAACTTATAGAACTTGCCATAGCGTAAACATTTAAATCTTTGAAGACCGTTCAGCACGGTACATATATTTGTGCAAATATTCAGGAGCGCTTTACTTGGGGCTAGACGGCTTTGAAAGTAATATGCATTTTCATAACTGCCCATAAACTCAAACCGATCCTTCAATATATTAGTATGTGTCATGGTCGATGGCCTAAAAGGCTTTTTTTCCATCTATTGAAGCGGAAACATTTTATTTTAACTAGTAAGTATTTTTAAATTATTTATTCACGCGATTGCAGTGTGTAGTGCAGTGATTCAATTACATGACTTTTGTTAATATGTCGCCGCAGACAATATGAATACAGAAAATGATTTCTAATGACAAGTATTATGATTCTGAGCCCAAGCCAAGATATAAAATTAATGAATTAATAATGTATAACACATTGTGCATGAAATTCGTGATACCTTGAGCAAGGGATGCCCAGAAAACAGCATGTCAACTGCGTGATATTTTACAGTCGCACACGTTTGGTTTTAATAACTGTTTATGTTTCTAATGGTCTAGAAATTTTGTGAACAAAGATATTGAATTGTAACAAGTATTTGAAATTAGAAATGTAATTGAAAGTCTTTCATTTTTTTATTATATCCTTCGTTTGATTGGTCTGAAAAACTCTACACAATGTCTTTTATCTTATCCCATGTGCGAAAGTAAAAGGTACATGTCTATAGAATATTTGAAAAACAAATTGATCCGTAAAGAGAAAGGGCTGCGCTTACTGAACACTACACTTTCACATCTTTGCCTTAGGCTAATAAAAGACTAGTCCATCCGGTTTTGCTGATTCATGTATCTTTCGGTTTGCTACGGCAGCTTGAGTACGTAGTACGGAATGGTGTGTGGTAAGTGCCGGACCTAAATGAAATAAGAGACCTGCTCGCCCTTGTCTTATTGGAAAAGGGTTAAATAAAACTTGTATTGCTTGTTATGTATACAAAGCCATTGCACATAATTATTATAGTTTTTAATGTGAAAATTATAATTTATAAACTTGTTCGGCCTTGACCGACTCTCCATTTTACTTCTTTCTTAAAATCATTTATGTGTACTTAGACCGGGCTCATAAATATTCAAACATGTAACGGGCATCCCTTTTAGTGTCTGCATACCCCTTAAAGCGGGTTTTATACATTTACGAAATATACTTTATGAGATCTTGGTTTCAGAAATCGGATTAAAATTAATACGGCCGTTAACACATTTTATAATTTGAAAGTTTCCATTTAGGGATCACTATCCACTTTAGGGGATACGGATGGTGTGCACTTTGTCTCTTGTATGGTTGGCTAGGCGCTGTCGCCGTATTTGTATGACTTCGGGTCATCAATACGGTTAAGGTGGTATTTACGATTTTTAGTGAACTTAAAATAAGCATACCAATCATATAGGGTTTAAAATATTAACTCTACATAATTAAACATGTGTAAATTATACATAGATACTTAAAAATCAATCCGTTGCCAAGATAATGTATAATTTAAAGTCCTTATGGTATTAATCTGTGTGAATATAACAGAAGCTTGTACAAATAATAAAGTGTACAAACTTTACAAATAGCGATTTTAAATTTATACAACATGTAATAAAATGATCCCTTTATTGAAAAATTTAGGTGGTATCACGGTTAAATTATATAATGAGCAGAAAAAAGAACATCCTAAATAAAAGTAATTTCCCTTTTTTATGTATTCGACTTTTTATCTAAAATCTTCATAACATAAAACGCAATTACCAACTACACTGGTATTTTGATGTCAATACATGTCAATATAGAACTTAAAATCTGGCTAATTTTCTTGACAAATGCATCAATTGACTTTTGTTATAATAAAAAAAGTATTTTGAGAATTCCAAACTTAATAAGTATTTTTTAACCAACAAATGGTGTCGTTCGCTGGTTTTTTGAGAATCTCTTAAAAATAACAAATCAAATTCACAATAAATTGCATCATAATACAAATTATTCAATCTCTAGAGTAAAACATACGTCAGTGATAAAGTCCAGATGAAATATACTTACGATACAATACTAGGACTGTTATCATCATGTTAAACAAATGGTCATGGAAATGCAACTCCATTTGAACTAACGAAAATTGCATGTAATTATATCAACATAATCATTTGTCTGCTGCAGCTTCAGAACAGTTTACTTGATTTTTTAAATAATTTTGGTTTTTGCAAACTGTTATTATCAATGTATCTTGTTGATAACACTCGTTACAATAAGTGTCCTTTTACAGCAGTTTCACATCGTGCAATCCTCCAGCTCCTGCTGAGTAACCAAATGAAAATTCGCAGTGATCCCATTTCACGTCGACATAGCCTGACGGATCAACACCAGTCACAGTGCCCTTGTAATTCTGAAAGATACAATGATGGTCCGCCTTAGGTTGGAGTTTAAGAAAGTTTGATTTAATCTACTTTCATGCAAATGTACAACGAAAAACATATTTGTATCAACCGTAAATAATTTTGTTTTTATGCATGAAATCGTAAATAAAATAAATGTGATATCGGTGTCTATTTTCGAATTTATGCATCGAGAAATGCATTTTCTGTACAACGTATAAGTTAACAATTACTATTTAGTGAAGAGACACGATCCAATTCTTAAAATCACTGATACAGAAAGCGGGTGTTATTGAAAGGCAGCAGTACAATTCTAAATTAAGAAAGATGGGAGTAAAACAAGAACGACAGTAGTGTTGGTGACACTAGAACTGTTGACTATTGCAACATGGCTGGCTGGCACTATAACCTTTGGCAAAGTTGCAGCTATAACTGTCGGCAATTACAGAAGTATTGATATTGGCACTAAATGTTGGCAATAACAGCAGTATAGCTGCTGAAAGTATAAATGTTGGATATAAAAGCAGTATTTTTGCTTGCACTAAAGCTGTTGGCAATGACAGCAGTTTTGCTGTTAACATTGGTTATAAAAATGTTGGCAATGGCAGCAGTATTGCTGATGACACTGGCAATATAAATGTTGGCAAGAAAAGCCTCAGATTTTGATAAAATTTTGAATTTGATTCTGATTTCGAATATATTTCCTTCCTATATAGGGCTCTGCGTTGAAAAAAAAGAAGTCGTTGCACTTTTTAAACAAAGACCGACTCCCCTATGTTACGGGAAGGTCTAAAATACAGTTACTACGAGCCTGGGCGTTGTACATGAAGTACGTTTCTTAATATCAAAACTTGGTGCATAATTTATGCTTCAATGAATAGGACATCTTTTGGTGTTTTGTGGTGTCGATCTTGTGGTTTCTTCTAAAAACTAAATATTTTAAAGTATATATTTTCAAAAACGCCCTTAGTAAAAAGCGACATAAGTCTGCAGATATGTTAATTATATAGATGAAAAGAAACGTGAATATACTTAATCAATTTCATTTTCTGGTGTACATGTACAAGTACATCAGAGGTCTGAACAAAAGGACCTTAAACAACCAATAAGTTTTTGTGGAAATATTTATATTTATTTAATTTCATATTGTTTTGTTGATATTATTGTTGTTGTTGTGTTTTCATCTGCCAAACACTAACAGTAAAAAAAAAACAACAGAAAATATGTTCCTAAATACTAGTAATAAATAAATTATTGATCAAGCTTTAATCATTTACTAAACATTTGCCTATGCGCTTTAAATACTATAGTAGTCAAAAGAGCGCTGATAAATCAAATAATTACAATCTGATTTTTTTAGAAAAACTTCTTTATGACATATTCAATGCACATCTTAGAAAGTTTCTAAATGGTGATTAAATATTTTCAATGCCTGTATAAAGGGCTTATTAACGGATATTCATTTACTTATGAAACATATCAATTACTGTAAACATAGCCGACAATTTGCTGAAACATTCATGCAGTTACAACACTTACCGAACCATATACATATACAACCCTTTTACCAATGTCAAAGACCGCAGCTCGCGGATCTGCAATGAGAAATATATTATTGTAATCGTTTAGAGTCAAATTTTGTCAACGAATTTTGTTCTCTAAATTAATGATGTTGAAATTATTTTCTGTTATCCTTACACAACTCGATAGTTTGAATTAAACTAGTAGCGAACATGACATTTAGAACTAGAAAATAAACGATTCATTAGAATTCAACAAACATTTACCAGCCAAGCTGCAAGGTGTCTATGTCATGATATATTTCAAACCAAATAAATTAAAATGTTTTATTTAACAGAGATGCCAAGGCTGCTTATTGTGTCAGTTAAACCAAGTAGAATATGATTTAAAGGCGGACGGAGATGGAACTTTGATAGCCACCAGATAGAAACATGACATATGGTAGGCTCGGCACTTCGGTTTAAGTTTATGTTGTTTCCAGTCCTCGCCTGTCCGCGAATTGAACGAAACTTAATACTGACTTATGTAAACGAAGTTTTTCCATTCCATATGCATATCACGATCATGGAAACTCTATTTAAATGCGGTATTATCTCATTGTAATAAAAGATAACAATACGGCTGGATTGTGCAAGAATAAAATTTAAAATAACAGAATTAACATATTTTTGTAGTCATGAGCATAATATCAAATAGCTAAAAAGCATTGATTATTAAAATGTCATCATATTTATCATTAAGCTGTAAAGCTGAATTTGCCTATTTTAGGATTCGACAGTTTATTTCTATAATAAATTATAAGTATAATGCATAAAAACATAATAATAAGCGTCTTAATGACACAGCACAAGGAATACATACATTGCATATTACCAAAAGTAATTTTTTGGCATTGTAAATTCGAAATATCTTGATTTTTTCATAGTTTTGATTTTTGAAAACTGTTAAAATCATTTAACGTGTTGATTACAGAGTCAGCAACAAGTTTCGCATGAGTTTCACGTGTTGCTATCCTCAATCACCTGCTGCCTAACGGTTAGATACTCTGAACTCCCAAATATTTCACGTGTTAAACAATACCCGACGTACAGTATTTCACATTTATAAATTCAAAACATCCTGATTGCTTCATCGTTTAGAGCTTGGCAAAATAATATCATCAATTAACTTGTTGATTACAATATCTGCAACACGAGTCTGATTACAGCAGTTTCCACTTCGTACACTCCTCCAGCTCCTGTTCTATAACGTTTTGATCCGTCCAAATCCCATTACACTTGGACATAGCCTGGCGGATGAACAGCAGTCACAGTGCCTTTATATTCCTGAAAGATACAATGATGCCATGTCCTAGGTAAGATTTATGTAAAAGGTTTGTTTCATCTGCTCTTATGCAAATGTACCACAAATATATTTTTTTTCAAACCGGGTATTGTTTAATTGTTTATTTATATACGAAGGATCTAAAATGAAAAACAAATGTGTGATTTTGCTGTCTTTTTCTGAATAAATGCATCTCTCGAAAAATGCATGTTATGTATAACTAATAAGTTTACGGTTATATGTCCGCATTCTAAAGATACATTACACAATTACCACATACATATACATGTATACCGATTTTACAAAACCGAAAATAGTTTAAATGTTTATTTAGATGCTAAGGATCTGTAAGACCGTTGGCAGTAAAATAAGAACAACACAATTACGTGCAGCACTAGTCTAAGAACTGTTGGCAGTAACAGCAGTGTAATTGCTACTGACGCTATAAGTTTTGACAATAACACCATAATTGCTGCTGACATTATAACTCTTTGAAATAACAACATTTTTCTTCTGATGACACTATAAATGTTGGAAAATAACAGCAGTATTGCTGGTGGCATTGTAATTGTTAGCATTAACAGCACTTTTTCTGCTGACAATAAAACTGGTGGTAACAACAACTGCAGACAATATAACTGTTGGTAAATAACAGCAGTATTGTTGGTGGCACTATTACTGTTGGCAATATCAGCATTGCTGGTGGAAGTATTACTATTGACTAGAACAGCATTATTGCAGGTTGCACTTCAACTGTAGGCAATAACAGCTGTACTGATAATGGCACTATAACAGTTGGCAATAATAGATGTTTTGCAGGTGGCAACAGAGTATTGATGATGTCACTACAACTGTGGGCAATAACAGCTGAAATCCTGGTGGTACTATAACAGTTGGAAAACAGATGTTTTTCTGGCGGTATTACATCATTGATGGTGGCACTATTACTATGGGTAATAATAGCTGAAATGCTATAAGAGTTTGCAATAAATTCTGTATTGCTGGTGACAATACAGTATCATTGCTGGTGGCACTACAACTGTGGCAATAACAGCAGTACTGTTGCTGACACTACAACTGAAAGCAATAACATCAGTATTGCTGCAGGCACTATAACTTTTGGCAATAAGAGCGTTATCGGAGGTGGCACTTTTAACAACAGCTTTATTGCTTCTTGTACTACAACTACTGGCACTAACAGCAGTATTGCTATTGGCTCTACAACTGCTAGCAATAACAGCAGTATTGTTGATGGCACTATATCCGTTGCCAATAATAGCGTTATTGCTGGTGGCACTACAACTGTAGGCCATAATTGCTCAATTGCTGACAAATATATGACATATCAGTTGCAGTTCCCATGCTGCAGATCAAACCTAAGACCTCTGGTTGTAAGGATTTGCTCTTACATCTGAGCGTGATGGCCGGAATGTAGCACAAATTTATATAATGTACCTTAGTTTCATTCAAATATTACGGCTTCATCGAACAAAATATTTACGTAAAAGTTTTTACAGACGTGCATTTTGCTGACACTGCAAATTTTAGCTTAGTTTAGCTTATCACGTTTATAGCAGCAATAAACTTTAAACAACATAGATGTACTATATCAAGCGATGGACAAATATTTTATTTAGATTTTGGAATCGTGATGAATATTTGAAATGAATGTAATTAAGCTTTTTACGACGTGTATTCACATCTTAAACATACGATTTATGACGTGTAATACAAACCTGAAAGGATGTATTTAAATGTCATACTATTTTCGTTCGGCAACGCCAACCATTTGCTTGAAATGCCGTTATAACACTTACCTTACACCTTGCAATACACACTCGTTTACCGACGTCATAGCCCGCAGCTCGAGGATCTACAATGAAAAAAAATGTTATTGTAATCCTTTACATTCAGTCATGCTCTCTTAATGATAAAACTTACGAACAGTTATGTATCGAAATTAGAGCCCTAAAAGGAACGGAATAGGGTTTACGTAGATCAGCACTATAATAGTTTAAAACTGTTAGGTATGATTATTTTGTGTGTACAGTGGTAACATTCAGAGTCAACGATTGATATTTATAGTATTTAATATGCACTTATTAAAGTTACTTGCATTATAATGTATACGCAGTTTATGAAATCGAGGTTTGATGTATTTTTAGTAAAATCTTCTCAATAGTATTAGACACTAGACTCAGAAAATGGGCTGAAGAACAAAATTTATTATCAGAGTATCAATTTGGTTTTAGGAAAGAGAAAAGCACAATTGATTGCATTTCTGTTTTAAGTTCAATTATAAATCATGTTATTAATATAGAAAATAAGAGACTATATTGTGCATTTGTCGATTTCAAAAAGGTATTCGATTTGGTGTACAGGGATGGAATCTGGCTAAAACTTATACGTCAAGGCTGTTCATCTAAAATTGTAAAAATGTTACAGTCTATTTTTTATAATAGTGTTAAGTCTTGTGTTAAGGTCAATGGTATCTTAAGCCAGCATTTTGATAGTTTCATGGGTGTTAAGCAAGGCGAACCTTTATCTCCCTTACTTTTTATATTTTTTATTAATGATATGTATGATTGTATAATTGATGATAGTGTAGAAATGTTTACTCTTGAAATGTGAAACTATTTATGTTATTGTTTGCAGATGATACTGTTTTATTTTCATACACGAAAGAGGGTTTACAAAAATTATTAGACAATCTTTATTCTTATTGTGCAGCATGGGGTGTCAAAGTAAACACTGACAAAACTGTAGTCATGATATGCAAGAAAGGTAATGCTACTTTGAACAACATAGAATTATTTTATAATGGTATTAAACTAGATATTGTCAATAATTTTACATATTTAGGTGTCACCATTGCATCAAATGGAAAATTTAATAAAGCACAGCAAGCCTTGTCCAAGCAAGCCATTAAAACTTTGTTTTCTCTAAATTCACTTTTTGACCTTTTACCATTACATATACCAGAAAAACTTAAACTGTTTGAATCAATGGTGATGACAATTTTGCTATATGGCTCTGAAGTCTGGGGTTTTCACAAAGCATCTGACACAGAGCGAGTTTACCTTAAGTTTCTAAAACAAATATTAAATGTAAGACAGCAGACACCAAGTGCTGCTGTTTATGGTGAGTTAGGTTTATTTCCCCTATATGTTATTCGTAAAATTAGAATATTAAAATACTGGTTTAAATTAAAAAATAAACCTGACTCATTGTTATTTAAATTATTGTTTATGAAAAATGCTCAAGGAAATTATGTAAACGACTAAGTATTAAACCTAAAAAGTATGCTTGAAAACCTTGGATTTGCTTATATGTTAGATACTAATGAGATTTCACTTACGCAATTAAATATTATCATCCAACGAACATATAATAACTACATTGATACCACAAATTATTAATTGAGGAAGGAAGATACCGAAATATACCAAGAGAAGAACGTATATGCAAATTATGCAATATGAACCAAATTGAAACGGAATATCATTTTTTGTTAGTATGTCCATTTTACAGGGAACTACGAACCACTTGTCTTCCTCGTTATTATTGTTCCTGGCCGAATACTAATAAATTTATTACAATAATGAAGTCAAATCAAAAAAGTATACTTGTAAAAACTGGAAAATTTATTCATGAAGCAAACATTTTGAGAGAAAACTATTTAAATCAAGTATAATGAAATTTATCAAAATTAATAAAAATATCCTATAGGTTTATAATAAGAAGTTTATGAAAAAAAAAATATTTAGTTATTTACACATGTTTATAATAAGGTTTATGTAAAATTTATTTACACATGTATCTACTATTGGATGTTATAATATGGTTCACACACATAGTGTTTTTTGTTTGTTTTCTTTTGTTGTTAAATATATGATATTGAAAATGTATAAATATGTATGGAATATACAAATTTAAATCATGGACCCATAAAGTACTGGATTAAAGTTTAAACATTCAAAAATATATAATAATCTATAAATTTCCAATATCCAAGGGCTAAAACTCGAAACTAGCATTACAATTTAATGATGCATGATTAAGTCCCTTGGATATAGTATAAAAATTATTTTTCATACTTGCCATTATTAACAAAATTGTAAAGACTTATCCGGTCAAAGCAATTAGAACATTCATATCCGCATTTCATTCGAAGCACTCAATAGTAGACAAATTATACCTGATGCCAAAGAAAACATTTAATCCAACTACGAACTATTATTATCTCCGGTACATGTCACTATAATGCAGTCAAATGATTGCTTATTAAATCCCAACCGAAATTTTGCTTGCAGAATATACACTTACTGTAGAAACCGTTATAAAGCATTGTTATTGATGATCAAATTACACACGTGTGTAAACATAGACTTTATTGATCTTTATTAGCAATATACTGGGATCCTACGTATTTACCGGACAATCAATTTACCGGACAAAATTTATATCAGTCGAATACATACTCAATTATTGATCGGATTCTGGAAAAATCACGTAAGAATCATGTAGACATCTTTTGCTTCCATGAAAATAACAACAGCTTCGCAGTCGGTTAATTTACATGTATAGAAATGACATTTTTACTACATGCCCTTTTGTTTACGATGAAAGTTCACTATTAAGTCACACGGGGGATTTATCGTAACTGCGCATGCGCCAATCTAGAGGCGCTGAGAGGATGTTTGAAGATGTCTCATCAAATTACAAAACGAGTACATATAAGATTTTTTTTTGCAAGTCTATAGGAAATAATAAAGCAGCAGACGGACAGGCTATTATGAATTGATGACGATATATATCATTTTATGTTTTATCTTATTATATATTACTATCTAAATTTCACCTACTTAGGACCTTACTTTAGCTTGCGTATTTCTAATTATTTATAGAAACAGTGAGGGGTTTTTCAGAGGTAAACGATGAAGCTTTATGGGGAATAGGCCGCTTAGCGAATGTTTATGGAAAATAATCTAAATTTAAATGAAAACCTAAAAAATAAACATTGAAAAACTTTGTCCGGTAAATTGAGCTTCCGTTACAATTTTATCTCCTGCGATACCGTCTTCCTTTAGAGCCTCTTTTCATAAAATAAAACAGTGCTTTCGGTATCAAATAATCACGCTTATGTAAAAGAAGAACCGACGATTACACTGTGCAAGTTTTTCATGATAATGATGAAAAATTCCAAAGTTAGAAAGAAAATTATCGATATTTGTCCGGTAATATGAACGATCCCAGTAACCCAAAGAAACGATTCTAGCGGAAAGACACTAGTTCTTGATACACTGACTCAGCGTTTTTGTTTTGTTTTACTGGTTGGTTTTCTAAGTATGTACATGTAATAAACAAAACAAATATTTATATTCTTGATGAAAAAGTATCCTACTTTAAACCCAATAAAGTAGATCTATATAGATATAAGAAAACAAAATATTACCCATGTTATGTAAGTTAGTAATTATGTATATCATGCTTTATCTCCTATTATAGTATATATGTTGCTATGAACATGTCTTCTACTTCTTTGAATATGTTGTATTGTATTATGCTTGTAAAAATCCGCCATTGTTAAGGGCAAAAAACTATTAATGTTTATGCCTAATAAATCTTTTGAATTGAATTGAATTGAATTGATGAAACACAAACACCGTTATACAACTGACACTTCTATTTTCTTTCTTAAAAATAATCAGCAAATGACTTCTGTGTAATTATCTCTATGAATTCGTTTCTTAGATTGAATAGCAAAGCCTATTACCGTAGATTTTAATGACGCGTTTGACCAAACTGCCGAGTGTTTTTTACGTTTCAACTTTAATTATGTGGATGTTTTAATTGAACTTAAACGTCCATGTTACGATGATGGAATATTACATAACAATCATAAAACTGAGACTCCTAATATCGCGCATTACATAGCTGAATATTTTTGGGTTTGAGTACGTATGAAAGAGGTGACAGAGAGTTATGAAGTATTACTGACAAAATGAAAAGGAAACACCGCGACACATACATTTGTATTTGCAATTACTCCATATTCAAACATTCGGGGATTTCTTAAGGTACTTCATACTTGCTCATAACACAGTTTTACTGATGATGAGCTGTGAAAATAAATATATATATATTCGCTTACACATTACATTTCAAATATTCTGAGTTTACATTTACTTCGTACTGGTCGCTAAGGGGGTTTAACTAAACGGGTAAACGTTTTCGATTTCCGTTGTTGTTCGTTAAGCAAAGACTGATCGAAATGTTCAAACACTTAAGTCTGTTAGTTATATTATGAAAATATCTATTATGCTGTGACACCTAGAAATAACTTAAAACATCCTAGCACAGCCTTTTTAAGCTGCCTAACGGCAAAACAATGCCAGGATGATGAATGCCAGGATGATGGATGCCAGGAAGACTTATATTTTTCCTGGTGAAGGCAATGCTATGATACAGTATTTATATTAATGAAGATGACGGTTAAGTGGCAAATTATTATATGAATTATTGTCTGTGTTTAAAGCTTAACTATTTTACAGCTTTGTAACGAGATGCATTATACAAAAGTAAAATGTTTCAGAACTCAAATGTTTAATACTCTACCAGGTAATTGGTAAACGTTCTTCACAGTTTACCCAGCCTCAGTTATTGGTTTATTCTCCGCCTTTATCATACTGGTGACTTTTACGATACCCAGCTTCACAGTTGATGTCAGCATTTCTTTCACCTTTGTTTCCGGTTCGAAAACATATGTTTTAATGCCATCATCGGATTTTATTTCAGACAGGGACTTTTCGACATCTCGTATTGTAGGCTTGCATTCTACTGTGCGAATGAACAATTTGTCAGCCTGGTTAACATTTGTGTCCAGTTCTCTTTTTACGTTAACAATCTCATCGCTTACTTTGTTAATTTTCTTTTCCAAATCTGACAGGCGCATTTCATTTCCATCAGAAATGTCCTTAACCTCTGCTTCAATACTCTTTTACATTTTGTCCAGCCAAATGTTGATTTCGCTACGAAACTTCTTGATTGCTTCGATAGCGTTGCCAAAATTTGTTTTATTTTCTTTCCTTTTACTTTCAATGCGTGTTTCGCTTTCTGCTTTATCAACTTCCCATTTCTGTATCTGCTTGAGCAAGGACTTGAACTCAGAACTTTCTTCAAACTTCTTTGCTAAATTTCTTATGAATTCGGGTTTACAGGTCCCGTGATCAGACACAATACAGTCCCCACAACCAACAGAGTCATGATTACGACAGTAATACTTGATTGCTTCCCTTGAATGTTTCTTACATTTTTCTTCCTTGTTCTGTTTACCGCGTCCCTTGTCATCGGTTTTAGCTCCAAAAACATGATTTTTCCCCAATTTTAACTTCAGGTGATTACTGAAACATGGCTGACACATGTATTCCTCACAGTCAACACAATATCCATTAGCGTGTGTTGACACGTTTCCTTCCAAACATGGCTCATATAGTTCTGCAAAGGTATCTTCATCTAGGCGTTTACCTGAAACTTCCATTGTAGTTTCAGTACTGTTTATATATTCCGTTGTTTTTGTCACCATAGATTTTCGGTTTTAGTTCTTTATTTGACCAATATATGAATAAGACTTTGCAAAAACAGCTATCCGTTTTTGACCTTTTATATGTTTATACTTGATTTTGGACACTACTTTCGTTTTCGATTTCGGAAAACGAACATCAAAAACATGACACTGTATCATTTTACAGATATAATATTTACGGCATGCACATAAATGTTCAATATCTGTCTTACAAATAACATTAATTCAATACGTGTATTCCATTTAACATTTGATTTTTTTTATATTTAATTTTTTGTAAATCCTTCCGGTCTAATGATAAAGGTTTATAATATGGTACATATACACGTACTTCAGCGTGTTTGATTATGACCTCGTTGGTAGTGTCAGGTAACGAACCAATATTTGATAATGCTATATAAATATTAATAATGCTATATAAATATTACTTGCAACAAGGGAAAATTTGGTAATTTTACACTAATATCTGTTTTGAAATTAAAGACCCAGTAATTTGTTAATGTTAGTGCTATACAAATGTAATTACTCTTTAGCTAAAGTTTTGCATTATCTTATTCGTAAGCAGTCTGTCTATAAATAATACTTTAAAAATAAACTATCATATTATAGCACGTATTATCATTTACGTTTTTGAATGTACACACGGGCAGTTTTCAGCTTTCTGAAACAGATGGTTATTACACTGTTATTTGAACGTCTGGTGATTGCAGCAAATATACTGTATATAAAACGAATTATAGTGATACAGATTTATAAAAAAACGATTATGTCTATAAACTGAAAGAAGCTTCACACGACCATAAGTAAAACTTTCACATGTACTCTCGATTCTTCAACTTTAGTATCTTTCTACAATAATGAATGCATTCTCGGAGGTATCTCCGATGATACTGTAAATAACTGAAAATGTTAGGTTATGTATGACTTAATAATGTCAAATACTAATATGAATATGAATGTCCTGTTGTTTTTTTACCAGACTCATCTTAAGTTATTTGGTTTAATTCGTTCTTTATTTAATCTAAACGATCGATCAAGTAACTTAAATGAATGTCAAAACTCTATGTCTCGTGTATGACATGTTATAATATGGATACCAGACTGATAAAGCCGGCGTTTGGGTGAATATAAACATTTAACTGGTAGAACACGAAGTAGTATTAACACTTAAATCTTTGAAGACCGTTCTGCACGGTACATATATTTTTGCAAATATTCAGGAGCGCTTGACTCCGGGCTAGGCGGCTTTAAAAGTAATATGCAATTTCATAACTGCCCATACATTGGCTCAATCACACCGAACCTGCGATATCTAGGTGTTGATCATGGTCGATGGCTTTTAAAGCTCTTTTCCATCTGTTGAGGCAGAAACGTTATAATTTAACTAAATATTCTATTCTTTCACGTGAATGCAGTGTGTAGACATTTCAGTTACATGTCAATATGTCGCCGCAGACACTTTTTTTTACCGATAATGATTTCTAATGACAAGTGTTTTGATTCTGAACCGAAGCCAATATATAAAATTAATGCATTAACAATGTATACAACATTTTGCATGAAATTTATCTTGAGCAAGGGATGCCCAGAAAACAACATGTCAACTGCATGATATGTTTCAGCCTTACACGTTTGGTTTAAATAACTGTTTATATTTCTTATGGTCTAGAAAGTTTGTGAACAAAAGTATTAAATTGTAACAAGAATTTGAAATGAGAAATTTTATTAACAACCCTTCCCTTTTTAACAATTTTCTTCGTTTGAGTGGTCTCAAAAAACTGTATACAATGTCTATTTTCTTATCCCATGTGCGAAAGTAACCAGTACATAGAATTATTTGAAAAACAAATTGATCCTGGAGAGAAAGGTCTGCACATACTGTGCAAATATTCAAATTTCAGAGTCAGTGATAAGTCGGATCATGACAGAGTTAATTTTACATTATGTAGTGTTTGCCATGATAATGCACAAAGATATACTGCTTAGTACACTAGCTCATGTACAACTTCTAAACTATACTGAACAAAAATAAAAAGTATTCACTTTTTATGCTTATATTCTCATTAACATATTTTCATTTAATCATGTACGCTTTGAATGGTGTTCAATTGGTTAATCTCAGTTGTTTTCAATTTCTATGGTTCATAAACATAATCTTCTGCACCAAGACGTAAGCAACGGCAAGTCGAATAACAATTAATAATGGATTACAAAACACTACATATTCAACTTAAAGGGAGGTAATTGGAAATGGTTGGACTTTCTAGCATAGTTTATCGAGGACTCCTTGTTTTATTGATGAATGTTTTATTATTTTATTGATCACAAGAGGTGGAAAGAGTGATTTAATTCAAACCAGTGTGAATACTTCAAAGAATCACTGACTTTTTTCTGGAACCCTCATTACAACAAAGGGAAAGATTACTAAGTTGTGGCTGCAGATTTTCAAGAACACTTTTTCTCTTTGCAATGACAACAGAGATGCAAAGTTGTCCACATACAGATTTCTCAGTTTTCGTTTTCAAATTTTACAAAATTTAAGATAGGAAAGTGGATACTTTTTATTTTTGTTGAGTATACTTGAACACTACACTTCCACATCTTTGCCTCATAAAAGACTAGTCCTTCCGGTTTTGCTGATATCTTTCAGCTTGCTACGGCAGCTGGAGTACGTAGTACTGAATGGTGTTTTGTACATGCCGGACATTGAAATAAGAGACATGCTCACCCTTGTCTTATTGGAAAAAAGCAAAATAAAACTTGTATTGCGTGTTATGAATACAGAGCCTTTGCACATATTATAGTTCTTAATGTGAAAAGTATAATTTATAAACTCGTCAGGCCTTGACCGAGTCGCTCTTTTACTTTGATTCTTAATATCTTTATGTTTACCGAGATCGGGCTCATCGATATTCAGACATGTAAAAGGCATCCCTTTTAGTGTCTGCATACCCCTTAGAGAGAGAGAGAGAGAGAGAGAGAGAGAGAGAGAGAGAGAGAGAGAGAGAGAGAGAGAGAGGGCGAAGAAGAAAGGGAATGAGTGAAGGTGTACATGAGGGAAGAAAGGAAGGATGGTAAGAGCAGCCAAGCGTAAAACAAGCTTATGCAAATCTTTTGGTTGCCTCGATGTATTTTTGAACTTGAGTAAATACGAACTTGTTTTCGTCGACAGAAAGATATTCAGATCCGAATAATAAGTTTTGGAGAAGAAGGGGGCAAGGTAAGTTGTTAAGGTAGTGTTGTCTATGGTTGTCAAAATAAGGGCATCTTAAAAGATAGAGGTCAGTTGATTCAATGACTCCACAAGAACATAAAGGTGAGTTGGCAAGGTTTCTTCTGAAAAGGGACTGGTTTAAAGGACTACAATCTAAACGTAGTCTGCAGTGTTGGATCTGGAGTTGCCTGGTACCAGTATTATAATACAAAGTGGGTTAATTTGTGTTGCCAGGTAACCTTGATTTAAACACTGTCAAACTTGTAATGTTGTTTATTTCTTCAGGTAGGTTGTTGTAGTTTTGTACTGTAGAAGGCAAAAAGGAATTGGAATAAAGTGTTGTTTTACGTTGAATGAGTGAGTAGTTTGAGCTGTTACGAAGCGTGTAAGTTGATCTTATTTCATTTCGTTCCGGGACTATAGAATGAAGGTAATCCGGACTTAAATTGTGGGTCATTTTATAAAACATTGTTAACTTATGTTGGTTACGTCGGACGATGAGTTTCTCCCATTTAAAATCATCATAAAGTTTATTAATTTCGCATAATTTGGTCGCACCAGTAACAATTCTTGCGGCTTCTATTTGGATTGCTTCAATAAGGTTTGATTGTTCGATGGTACAATTTGACCAGACTGTGTCACCGTATTCTAAAAGAGGCCTAATGAAACTAAAATACATTTTCTCAAGTGATTTTCTATCAACAATTAATTTAAACTATCTGAGGATTGCAATACGTTTCCATGCCTTTTCTGTTATAAATTTTATAGTTGATGACCATTTCGCATCGTGTGAGAGGTAAATACTTAAATGTTTATGTTCTTTAACTTCGGCAATAATAGTGTTGTCAATTAAGAGGTTGGGATGATTTGGTTTAGGATTTTTTCGGCTTATAATGAGCGATTCAGTTGTGTTTGGATTAAAGGTAACCAGCCAAGTTTTAGCCCAAGATTCAATTTTACTAAGATCGCGGTTTAACTCATTTGCTGTTAATACGGGATTTTCTACTATAACGTACAAACTAGTGTCGTCGGCAAAAAGTCTTTATATAAGTATAAATCTATACCGTTAAGGTGGTATTTACGATTTTTAATGAACAAAAAATAAGCATACCAATCACATAGGTTTTAAAATATTTTTTTTCTTTTTTCAGGCCCCTTTACGGGTGACCCCATTTATTCATTCTCATGAGTACAAAGAAAGTAAAATATATAGCAGATTGAACACATATTACAAAAATAAAGACTAATTTATGTTTATAATATTCTATAATTAAGATTCATTCATTCATTCATTCGTTCGTTCGTTCGTTCGTTCGTTCGTTCGTTCGTTCGTTCGTTCGTTCATTCATTCATTCATTAAAATATTACTTCTACATAATTATACATGTGTACATTATACATACGGTATATACTTTAAAATCGATCCGTTGCGCAAGATTATGTTTAATTTTAATGTTCTTATGGTGTTGATCCATGTGAATATAACAGAAGCTTGAATTAATTATAGAGTGTACACACTTGACAAATAGCGATTTTAATTTTATACAACACACCAATAAACATGTCTAAACAATCATCACTTCATTGAAAAGTATAGGTGGTATTCATGGTTTATAAAATAAGCAGTAAAAGTAAATCCTAAATAATAGTCATTTTCCTTTTTCGTGGATTCGACTTTTTATCTAAAATCACCATAACATAAAACCCAATCACCAACTTCACTGGTATTTTGATGCCAATTAATTTTTACAAGGAATTTAAAATCTGGCTAGTTTTCTTGACAAATGCATCAATTGATTTATGTTATTATAAAAAAAGTTTTTTTGCAGATTCTAAAAGAATATGTTTGTTTTTAACAAACATATGGTAAGAATGCAATATTAGTTCACTGGTTAATCTGAAAATCTCTCAAAAATAACATATCGAATTCACAATAAATTGCATCATAATTCAATCTCTAGAGTACAGAATACGTCAGTGATAAAGTCCAGATGAAATATTCATACCATACGATACTAGGACTGTTATCAACATGTTAAAAATGGTCACAGAAACGCAACACACGTTTAACTAACGATAATTGCATGAATTAATATCAACACAATAATGTTTCTGCTGCAGCTTCAGAACAATTTACTAAATGTTTTTTTATAATTTTGGATTTTGCAAACTGCTATTATCAATTTATCTTGTTGGTTACAATCTTTGCAGCAAGTGTCTGTTTTACAGCAGTTTAACATCGTACTGTCCTCCAGCTCCTGCATTATAAGTATTTGAAAATGCGTCATCCCATTTCACGTTGACATAGCCAAACGGGTCAATAGCAGTCACAGTGCCCTTCCAACTCTGAAAGATATAATCATGGTCCGCCTTAGGTTGGAAAGTTTGGTTTCATCTACCATGTCTACTTTCATGCAAATATACAACGAAAAACATTCTTTGATGCATGAAATCTTAAATGAAATAAATGTGATTTCGGTGTCTATTTTTGAATTTATGCATCGTGATATGCATTTTCTGTTTAACAAATGCGACATTCTCGAGAGCAGAGTCAAATAAAAATCATTTTGATTGATTTCAGTATAACAGAGAGTTCGTGTTTAGGTTTTATTGCTTCTTTAAAAACAACAAATTGTATGAGAAAGCAAGATCAGCATTTACGTTCACTCCAAGTAAATTACAAATCTAAATCAAGATTAAATTCTATTTTCTTTTATAGAGGAATGTTAAAAAGCAAATTTGACATCATTCAAAAATATTATTATACGAGTTTCTTTGTTCGATGGTAAATGTCTAAGCCTATTTAAAATCTCTCTTTGCTAGATATTGAATTCTCCTCAGATTTTTATTTTAATTCGATTCTGATTTCGAATATATATTTCTTTCCGATTCAGGGTTCTGCGTTGACAAATAAGTTGTTGTACTGGTAAACTGGCTCCCCTATGATACTACGAGCCTGGGCGTTGTACATGTAGTACGTTATTTAATGTCAAAACTTTATGCATGTTTTATGCATCAATGAATAAGACAACTTGTTATGTTTTGCGGTGTCGATCTTGCAATTTCTTTCTAAACAATTTAATATTTTAAAGTATGATATTTTCAAAAACGTCCTGCCTAAAAAAGCGACACGAGTCTGCAGATCCGTTTTTACATAGATTAAAAAAGAGAATAAACTTAATCAATTTCATTTTCTGGTGTGTCTGAACAAAAGTCTCTAAAATTTATACCAACAAGTTTTTGTGGAAATATTTATTATTTAATTTCATAGTGTTTTGTTGCTGTTATTGTTGTTGTTGTGTTTTTACCTGCCAATCACTTATAGTAAGAAAACAACAGAAAATATGTTTCCAAATACAAGTAAATATAAATTATTGGTCGAGCTTTAATCATTTACTAAACATTTGACTAGGCGCTTTAAATATAATAGTAGTCAAAAGAGCGCTGATTCCTATACAGTGAATAATTATAAATAAATCTGATTTTTAGAAAGAGCTCTTTATAACATATTCAACGTACATCTCAGATAGTTTCTAAAAAGTTAATTAGTATAATGGTCAATGCCTATAAAAAGCGCTAATTAACGGACATGCATTAACGTCTGAAACATATCAATTACCCGAACTTTAGACAACGCAGACAATTGGCTGAAACGTTCATGTAGTTACAACACTTACCAAAGCATTTACAGGTACAACCCTTTTACCAATGTCAAAGCCCGCAGCTCACGGGTCTGCAATGAGAAATAGATTATTGTAATCGTTTAGAGTCTATTTGCCAAATTGTGTCAATGTATTTTATTCTCTTAATTAATGATGTTCAGTTTATTTTCTGTGATCCTTACGCAACTCGATAGTTTGAATTAAACTAGTAGCGAACATGACATTTAGAACTAGAAATTAAACAATTCATTATAATTCAACAAACTTTTGCCAGACAAGCTGCAAGGTGTCTGTCACGTTATATTTCAAACCAAATGATTTAAAAGGTTTTATTTAACTGAGATGTCAATATTGCTTTTTGTGTCAGTTAAACCAAATAGAATATGATTTAAATGCGGACGCAGATGGAACTTCAATAGCCATCAAAGAGAAACGTATGACATATCTATCAGAAGGCTCGGCACTTCTGTTTAAGTTGTTTCCAGTCCACGCCTGTCCGCGGATTGAACGACACATAATACTGACTTATGTTAACAAAGTTTTTTGTCCATTCAAAACGCATATCACTATTTAATGCGATATTATCTTATTGTACTACTCAACGACCAGTGGCATAAGATACTCCAAGATAAATATAGGATTTGCTCTTAAAGATAACGCAACAGCTGGATTTTGCAAAAATGGAATTTCGATATAAAAGGATAGACATAATTTTTCTTTAGTCATGAGTATAAAATCAAAATGCTAAAAAGCATTGATTATTTAAAAGTTATCATATTTTATTATTTATCTAATTAAGCTGTGAGACTGAATTTGCCTATATTAGAACTCGACTGTTTATTTCTATAATAAATAATACACTGTTTGAATTATGCATAACAACATAATTATAAGCGTCTTAATGTATCACAGACTGATTGTATGTCACAGCGCAAGGAATACATATTAGCATACAATGCATATTACTAAAATTAATGTAGTTTAGTTTTTGGTTTTGTGACAGTCTAAATAGAAAATATTTCTGTGCTGTTCGAAGAAGAACTGTCTTATGATATGCATCTTACAATCGAAAAGCTCCCGTAGAGGGGGGCGGGGGGCGGGCAGTCTCAATAATTCGACGGCAAGCACAGACCCATTATCATACTGACTTTTTATAGATGTCTGTCCTTTACGTCTCATACAGTTACGATCAAAACTGTTGTGGAAATCGCACTGCTTTAAATTTCCCATTTTTTCACTGTAACTTGAAAAATTTCAGCACTGCTAAGTTCATTTGTTGTTATAAAACATAAATAGTCTCTAAAGTATCAATAAAATAAAAAAAATCCACAAATAACACTTTTAAACTTACTATTGTTTATGCCGTTTACATGTAGATTTCAATATGCTAACCGATGAAAACGTCCCTTTTATAAATCGATACACTACAGTCAGATAAACTTATAACGGTGAAACATAAAAACTGCTGACATGTGTGGAGGTTTATAAGTTTTTTTCATAATAAACGAACAAGTTTCTTAAAAAGTATCACATATATTGATTCTAATTGGAAGTAGCTTTTCAGGTATGTAATTTTTTAAAAGATATATAAGGTTCAAAAAACTATTTGAAGCCGTTAAAAGTTGCGACAGGATTCTGGTCGCTGGAATATAGACATAGAAGAAACATTTCCCGCATTGATTTGAATGCTAACTGGGTTGTGCGCGTAGACGACCATCGCATAGATAGAACAGTCCTTGTTGCACACAAATATTTGTGATAGGTGGTGGGATGCTGTGGGGAGTCTTTTAGAACTAAACTTTATGAGTGAAATAATATAACATCATCAAGGGATTGAATTCTACACATTCATTTTGTTTACCTTCTTTCCTTTTGTTATCAATATTTTGGATATATGTAGCGCATATTCATTGAAGAGTGCTGGTAATTTTTCGCTAGTTTTTTTTAAGAGATATATAGCACAGAAAATGGAAAGAAGGTAGCAAATTGAATGTGTCAAGTTACATCCCTTGTTTATGTTATTATATCATAAATTTTAGTTAGGCCCCTATGAAAGCTCGTATCTTGTAAAGGTTTTAAATACTTAAATGTACAATACTGTACCAGGTCGCTGGTAAACGTTCTTCACAGAAGACACAGTCTCAGTTGTTGGTTTGTTCTCTGTCTTCATCAGACTGGTGACTTTGATGACACCCAGCTTCACAGATGATGTCAGCATTTCTTTCATCCTTGTTTCCGGTTCGAATGAGTGCGTTTTAATAGCATTATCTGATTTGATTTCAGACATGGACTTTTCGACGACTCCTATGTTAGGTTTGCGTTCTACCGTGAGAATAAACAATGTTTCAGCTCTGTAAACATCTGCGTCCAGTTCTCTTTTTCTGTTACCGATCTCATCGCTAACGTTGTTAATTTTCTTTTCCAAATCTGACAAGCGCTTTTCATTTCCATCAGAAGTTCCCTTGATCTTTTCTTCCATACCCTTTTGTTATTTTGTCCAGCCAATTGTTTATTTCCCTCCGAAATTTCTTGATTTCTCTAATAGCGTTGTCAAAATTAGTCTTATTTTCTTTCCGCTTACTTTTAATGCGTGATTCGCTTTCTGCTTTGTCGGCTTCCCATTTCTGTATCTGTCTGAGCAAGGCATTGAACTCTGAACTTTCTTCAAACTTCTTAGCTAAATCTCTGATGAATTCGGGCTTACAAGTTCCGTGATCAGACACAATACAGTCTCCACAACCGACAGAGTCATGGTTACGACAGTAATACTTGATTGCCTCCCTTGTGTGTTTCTTACATGTTTCTTCCTGTTTATATTTACCTTGTCCTTTGTCCCCGGTTATAGCTCCTAACACATGCTTCCTTCCCAACTTCATCTTCAGGTGAGTGCGAAAACATGTCTGGCACATATACTCTTCACAGTCATTACAATATCCTTCAGCTTCTGTTGACACGTTTTCTTCCTGACATGGTTCGCAAAGTTTAGATACGGTATCATCATCCAAGCGTTTACCAGAAACTTCCATTTAAGAAGAATTATTCCGTTTATTTCCTGTCACACTTGTTTATTTTTTACCTGTCAATATTTTTAACGAAAGACTTTGAGTTTTAAATGTCCCAACTGAATGCAGGACACCAGTTTCGTTTTCAATTGCTATTTATAGCATAAACTAGAACAGGTTAAATTAAAAAGCATTTAACATCATTGTTGTTACCGTTAACTATTGAAGACTATTTTTTTATTTTATCTTTTTGTTTAACTTAGATAGTTGCTGTTACTGTAGTAATAAATTTGTTGTTAGCTTTATAAACTACTACTAGTATTTGCCTTCCGTACATTTTAACCGATTTTACGTGTTCAAATATGACCTCGTCGTAGCATTAAGAGTTGACATTATCTAATCATTGACGATTTCGGGTTTAAAAGTCCTGTGATCAAATTAGTACAGTCCCCACAATCGTGTTAAAATGTATATATAAAACGGTAAATAAAATATTAATTGCACAAGAAGAGTCACAGAACATGACCAATATTGAGACTCTAAGTGTAAGGGATGACATAGTATTCAACTTGATAAATATAAATAGGTTCCAACATGGCTTAAGATCAAGAAAATAACCATTGTCACACTAGTGTGATTTTATAACATTTTCTAATGGTATGTTTCACCATACAGTTAATACATCTCCAAATGCCACTAACTGGGTATTAACCCGAATAAACGCTTCAGAGCTGTTTGCACACAATATTAGTAAAGAATTGGGCAAATGGCATAAAATTGAGTAATTGAATGTGTTCTGATAGCTATAAGGTAACGAAAACATGAAGAGAAAAAGTAAAAATAACAGGACCGGGGAAAATTATCGTTCGTGTGCATTGTACATCACCACATTGCTGTAACCGGTATTTGTGGTTACTGTACATACCATCGTTTGGGATGGGTCAAAATTGTACTGTTTATTGGTGCAATTATTGTGTTGCTCACAACCCGGGGCTAGGCGGCTTGGGCAGTAATATGCAATCTCATTACTGCCAATGATCAGGCTCAATCAAACCGAGCTTGCAGTATTTTCATATTTGTCGTGTTCGGTGGCTTGCAAAGTTCTCTTTTTATCTATTCTTATATTTTCTTTAATGCTTTTAGACTGGTTTCTGTTCACTTACTCCAGGTCGAAGTGTTTTCCATCATCATTGCAAGTTTCAATTATTACATCAGCGGTTTAGAGAATATGCAAAAGACACTTAAACAATACATGTACTAGTACTTAAACAAATTGTTCTAACTTAACACCAGTTAGAACTTTATTATTTTAATTTCCTGATTGAAGTATCCTCTCCCAACTTGAAATATTATTAAAAAAACATCATTTTCACTCATTTTTATTAAATAATCATAGAAATTCCTACACGCCTTTAGGAACATTTAAAATAGTTTGGGGTAAAAACAAGTCACACAAGCGTTGACAGCGGGTATAGAGGATATTTGTTTTTACCAGTATAAGATAGAAATATATTTCACCCAGTAAGTAGTTCGTATTTTTACGAGTGGCGAAGCCACGATGGAAAATACGTAATTCAGGAGTTCACGAGTGAAATATATGTCTATCTTTTAATGGTAAAAACAAATTTTCTTTTTATTTTATGCTTCTTTTTATTTTATGCTTTTAGTGCAAAATTGTCGTGAATTTTGATAAAAAAAAGTTGCAAGAAATGGCGCCAAAACCGCCTGATTATGACGTGACGTCATGACGTCAAGTATACAAATTTGAGCCCGTTTTCTAAACGTTTTCGTTTGGTATGTTGTACGTTTGGGTACCAACGTGAAAAAAAATCAGTGAAAATAAAAATGTTATTCCACTGTTTAAAAACAGTGAAATACCACTTTTATTTCACCGGGAAAATTATATTAATCACTGAAAAGCATAAAATAAATATTCTTCTTTAACGAAGAATCATATCTTCCTTCTAAAATTTAATTCTAAAGATATTTGAACAGTTCTATACAACTCTGCAATAATGCAATTGATTTGGTGACATGCTTTATTTCTACTATACCTGGGCTGTTTACGTTTCCGAAAATGGTTATTCTTAATATGCGCATTTAAATTTTAAAGATCAGCTTAGAAGGATCTGAACAAGTTTGATAATAATACAACTTGACGCGGCAAATATGGGGTTGTTAAAATCCCAAAAGTGCAAAAGTGTTTATCCACTGTCCGTTTCTAAGGGTTAAACCATCGGGTTCTAATTAATGTTAATTGATTGTGTTTGTGATGTTTACTTTTTAATGTATCATATTACATTTACATGACATTTTTCTCTCCTCTCTACTGTCCAGCTATTTGAAAATGCTGTGAGTTTCTTAATTGCTTTTCTGAATGTGCATATCTGACTTTTACGTGAAATAGTTGTTTTCAGTGATGCTTGCACGTCGTACAAATTTGAAAACAACATAAATTTATTGGTGAACGACAGCAGGTAAAACCGTTTCATTAATCTAGTTCCATTTCTATGTGTACAATTACAACAAGGGGCTAGGTGGCGTGGGCAGTAATATGCATTTCCATTACTGTCCATGAACAGGCTCAATCAAACAGAGCCAGCAATATTTTCATATTTTTTCTATTATTTGTCGTATTTGATGGCTTTCAAAGTTCCCTCTTTATCTATTCTAAATAATGAAATCAACTCGTTGTCCGGACCTCAGTAGAGATTACCCCAGCTTGTCTCTGTCTAATTGCAACATATCTAATTTAGAACCTTTTTGAATCTAATTACCCATCGTACAGAATTACAAATCGAGATAAAATGTATGTGCATGTGGTATTTATTTGCGGTTTCAAATAAACATAAACAGATAAATAAGCACACAACTGTGTAACAGTTTTAATGTATTAATTCTGCATAAACGGTGTAATGTATATTTATATATTGTTAAATCATGTGCTAAAACCAAGGTATACAGTTCTTTTGGTATTAATCCATGTGAATATAAGAGAAGCTTGTGTCTGCAAATGAGACAGGAAGTCATAATATAGTGTTACAATTATAGATTTACTCAATTAGTGATACATATAAAACTATACTAAAAACGTAAATCTTAATAGTATAGAAAACGTATTTCATTTAAGGTTTTTTAACTGACATCATCAAAACATCAAAACATCAAAATAAAACACCAAGTTTAGTGACATTTCTCAATTACAATACATTTATATGGCTACTTTTCTATTTTCCAACTAATTTACTTCATTATACATGTATATAAAATACATTGCTGATTACAAATAAACAGATAATTTTTAACAAAACTACAGAAAGAATGAAAACCCTAGCACTAGTAAAATAAAGAATTATTTAATTATAAATTTATAATTAATCAAATTCACAATAAATAAGAGCATAATTCAATCACAAAGATACAAACAACGTCAGTGATTGAGTGTACATTCATATTACAGTACATCAGCAGCACATAAGGTTCAACTTCTGAATATGCTTCACTTATGAAACATCAATGTACAATTTGTTTTCATAAATAAATTAAATATACCATTGTACAATGTGTTTTCATTAAAACATAAAAATATCCTAAATATTTTTAATATTGTTATTTTTCTAATTGTGCAAACTGTATCATCATTAAACTAGTTTTCTACAGTAATCTACCAGTCTGAGACTTAAACATCTTAAACTTAAAATCGCCCAACGTACGTATGAATTAAACACATTAATCTATTTAAAATATCCTGATTTGTTTCATATTTTTGATTTTTGTAAATTGTTATTGTTAAACTTGTTGATTATAAAGTTTGTTATAAGTGTCTGTTTACAGCAGTTTTACCCAGTACACTCCTTTAGCTCCTGCTGTATAACGGCCAGATTCACCGTTATCCCATTTCACGTCGACATATCCTGACGGGTCAACACCAGTCACAGTGCCCTGATATTTCTGAAAGACACAATGGCGGTATTCCATTATTTGCATTAAAGAAAAAGTTGTGTTTCATCTGCTCTCATACATAGGTACCTCATATAACACATCTGTATCAAACCTAGAGACGTTTAAATGTTTATTTAAATGCAAATCTCTAAAATGCAAAACAAAATGAGTGTGTGATTTTGTCGTCTTGTTTTCTAAAAAAATCAATTAAAATGCATTTTCTGTATAACGGATAAAGTTTACGTTTACATGTACAAATTCTGAAGAGACATTGCACAATTTTACCAAATATATAACGATTGTAATAATAGTGTAAATGTTTTAGATCTATCAAGCAGCTGTCAGTAAAAACAAGCTGTATTCCTTTAAGGGCTTACCACACTCCTCCTTGGTTTGTTCATCGATAAAAGTAACACTCATTTATGCAAAGATTCACTGAACGGCTTTTTGCCGTTATTGAGATTTTGATAATTTTCTTTTATCGATGACCAAACTGGGGAGGAGTGTGGTAAGCCCTTAAACACTCTAACTGTGACATTAGCAGCAGTAGTGTTTGTCGCATTATAGCTGTTGGCAATAACACAATAGATGATATTGCTACTGACGCTTTGTGTTGGCAATAACAGCATAAGTGCTGTGGCTGTTGGCAATAACTTCGTTATTACTGCTGACAATGTACCTGCTTGCAAAAGCATGAGCATTGCTGCTCACAATATATCTGTCGGAAATTATACTAGTTTTGCTACTGACTGTATAACTATTGGCAATTACAAACTAGTACAGTGACTACTCCTGACAATTTAACTGTTGGCGATTACACACTTAGTCTAGTATAACTGCTGACAATATAAAAGTTGACAATTACAAACTAGACTAGTATTACTGCTGACAATATAACTGTTGGCAATTACAGACAAGAATTACTCCTGACAATATAACTGTTGGGGATTACACACTTACTCTGGTAATGTTGCTGACAACACATAATAACGGTTGGCAATTACGAACTTCTATTACTGCTGACAATATAACGGTTGGCAATTACTAACTAGTATTTCTACTGACAATATAACTGTTGGCAATGACACTTGTATTTCTGCTGACAATATAACTGCTTGCAATAACAGTAATATTGCTGCGGACAATATAACTGTTGGCAATTAAACTAGAATTGCTGCTAAAAAATATAACTGTTGGCAATTAGATTAGTATTGCTGCTGACAATTTCACTGTTGGCAATTACACTAATATGCTGCTGACAATATAACTGTTGCCAATTGTACTAGCATAGTTCCTGACAATATAATTAATACTAAATAACAGCAGTATCGCTGGAGGCAATATAACTAGGTGTTCGCCTTTTGGTCCGAAGGCCCGCCAGTCCGAGGGCCCGCCAGTCCGAGGGCCCGCGAGTCCGAAGATCCGCCAGTCCGAAATTAAGTGTGAATTCAAAAAAGGCCCACGAGTCCGAAGGCCCGCGAGTCCGAACTTTAGTTTCTGCAGGTTTTTATAGTCTTGATTGTACTGTAACTCGCATTGGTTATGTAACTTGATACACCCGCCGAAGTTCTAATAATGTTTCTCTATATCATCTTAACAGTTTAGAATGATTACAATAAAGATTAAAACCTATTTTTAGATCATTATAGTATTTAAAATAAGTTTATTGAGATATTTTATTGAGTTTTTGAATGTAAAGATGTTTCAGCGTTCTTTATACTATATATAACATATCTTCGGACTCACGGGCCTTCGGACTCGCGGGCCTTCGGATTTACGGGCCCTTTTACAACCTTTTCTCAATATTTCGGACTAATGGACCTTCGGAATAGCGGGCCTTCGGAGTAGTGGGCTTTCGGATTCGCGGGCACTTTTGGGTTTTTTTACCCATTAGTCCGAAGGATCGAATGTCCGATAAAAAATCTCATTTTTTCTACTGATTCGGACTGGCGGGCCTTCGGACTGGCGGGTCTTCGGACTGGCGGGTCTTCGGACTCGCGGGCCTTCGGACTCGCGGGTCTTCGGACTAGCGGGCCTTCGGACTTCCGGACCGGAACCATATAACTATTGGCAATAGCAGCAGTATTGCTGGTGGCACTAAATGTTGGCTATTATAGCACTATTGCAGCTTGGAATTCAACTGTTGGCAATAACAGCTGTTCTGATGGTGACACTATAACATTGGTAATAATAGTCGTTTTGCTGGTGGCAACAGTATTGCTGGTGGCACTGCAACTGTGGGCAATAACAGCTGCAATCATGGTGGTACTATACAACAGTTAAAAATAACAACAATATTACTGGTGGCATTACAACATTGCTGGTGGTGGACCAACAACTATAGGCAGAAGAGCTGTATTGCTAGTGGCACTATAAGAGTTGGCAATAAAATCTGTATTGATGGTGACAATACAGTGGAAGCGCTGGTGGCACTACAACTGGGCAATAACAGGAGTACTGCTACTTACACTTTGACTGATAGCAATAACAGCAGTATTGTTGTTATCACTAACTTTTGGCAATGAGAGCGTTATCGCTGGCGGCACTATAAGTGTTGGCAACAACAGCTTTATTGCTGCTTGTACTACAACTGCTGGTACTAACAGAAGTATTGCTGCTGGGTCTTCAACTGCTGGCAATAACTGCAGTATTGCTGCTAGCCCTATATCCGTTGGCAATAATAGCGCTATTGCTGGTGGCACTACAACGGTTGGCCATAACTGCTCAATTGCTGACAAATATCAGACCTAAAAGTTACAGTTCCCAGGCTGAAGATTTAACCTAAGCCCTCTGGTTGTTAGGATGAGCTCTAACCTCTGAGCGTGATGGCACAAATTTGACGGTACATGCCTTTATAATACTTACCTTAGACCATGCACCATGCACTCTTTTACCGACGTCATAGCCCGCAGCTCGAGGATCTACAATGAGAAATACAATTTAATCTTTTCATGCAGTCATACTCTCTTAATGATAAAGCTTACGAACAGTTATTTATCGACATCAGAGCCGTAAAAGAAACGGAATTGGGTGTTCGTAGATCAGCACCATAGTTTGAAAATTGTTAAGTGTGATTATTTCGCTTGTACAGCAGTAACATTAAAGGTCAACGATTGATATTATTAGTATTTAATGTGCACTTATTAAAGTTATTTGCATTATTATGTATACTCAGTATATGAAATTGATGTGTGATGGAAAACAAACAACGTTAAACAACTGACAATTCTAGTTTCTTTCTTAAAAGTAATCAGCAATTGACTTCTGTGTAATTATCTCTTTCAATTCGTTTTCTAAGATTGAGAAACAAAGCATATTGTATTATCATAATGATGCGTTAGACCAATTGCCGAGTGGTTTTAACGTTTCAGTTTTAATTATCTGAATGGTTTTATTTAACCTTAACGTCCATGTTACGATGATGGAATACTAGATAACAATCATTCGGAACTGAGATTCCTAATATCGCGCATTACATAGCTGTGTATTGTTGGGTTTGAGTACGTAAGAAATAGGTGGGAGAGAGTTAAGAAGTATTACTGACAAAATGAAAAGGAAACACCGCGACACATATTTGCAATTACTCCATACTCAAACATTTTGTGGTTTCTTAAAAAATAATATAATATTTTCGCTTACACATTAAATCAAATTTCCGCGTTTAAATTTACTACGTACTGATCGCAAATGGGTTTTTAGAACGTTTCCGATTTCCGTTGTAACAGTTGTTTGTTAAGTAAAAACTTTAGTGAGAGCAGACATCTGATTTTTTAAAAGATAATAAAGAGCCATTATATTTTTCATTCTTCGCATTTTCATAAAATGTTTATCTATATGTTAAACTCAATCAGATGCTGCCATTATTGTAAATTATGCAAGTTTATAAAATTATTTAAAAATCATTATATAGTCTATTTTCCAGGATGATATATAACGAATCTACTCCAAAGATATATAACGAATTTACTCATAGACTAAATTATTACTTTGGTGTATTTAGATAGAATAGCAATGATTTATATCATCTCCTTAAACCGCTACGCTATCAGGATCTGACGACGAGTCACTAAAATGTGCTTTTACTAACAATCGTTTAAACCAAGAGATTGTCGCCTACATAACCTCTAAAGTACATCTGTACTGATTGCCGTAAATGTATACACAGTATTTTAAACCATGGAAAGTGTTGACATCCCGCATAAGACATGTTTTAACAAAGATGTGTGTGTCATATCATTTGCAGATCATTGCGAGACCATTGACGATAGCGTTCTAAATCTGACATACTTCCTGCGTTGACAGATCTAAAAAGAGTTATCGTTGAAAAGACCTCACATATTGTTGTCTGTATCATATTACAGTAAAACCCCGCTAATGAGACCACTTGGCGGTCTGAAAAAAAGTGGTCTTAATAGCGGGGTGGTCTCAATATAGGGGTGGGACCATTTGATGATCAAAAAGCTGGCAAGAGACAGAAGGACAGAGATATCTTTAATCAATTCATTCATGAATTCACTTATTAAATCAGCCTTTCAGTCCTCTTTTATTTTTTTTTATCTTTTAATAAAAAAAATGTCGAAGAAAATATCTATTTGCTTGTTCGATCCGTGTGAGTTTTGCCAATGCCAATTTTCTCTGCCAACTTGCGTTGGCTTTGACATGAACTCTCTTTGATTAGCTGCATTTTCTCAGTAAGAGAAAGTTCTCTACGAGGTTTCGACATTTCGCAGTTTTCTATTCTTATATTATTTAAAAATCGTTATTTACTGATCACAAAAAATTATCTGTAAAGTCAACCCATCTTTAAAATCGACGTCGATTTACTCAATAAAAACAAAATAAATCATACAATTAAATAACTTATTGCAAATAAGTGTCAATTAGCGTAAATCAATGCAACAGACAATGGATTAATCTCTTGTCAAAACATCCTCATTATTGATTTTCGCAGTTTAACGAATGCCGCAAAGCGTTGTTTTGTTTATGTCGTAAATTGATAGGTATAAAGAATTGACGCGCGACCAAACACGCGACCAAACCGTGATATGCGTGGTCGGATTATCGGGGTCAATTTATGCATAATTCGACAATTTCGGACTATTTTAAGTGGTCGCATTACGGAATAGCGGGGTGCCCGTATTATCGGGGGTTCCGACCATTGATATATATATATATATATAAAAATCGGGTCTTTCAAAAAGTGCCCGTAATAGCGAGGTGGTCTCATTTTCGGGGTGGTCGTAAGGCGGGGTTTTACTCTTTTGGCCATTACAATTGATGTTTTTTGTTGCTCAGTTTTTGTGTTTTGATAGGATATAATGTAGGATTTATTTCATTTCTATCACATACGCTTGGTTTACATGGACAATCCAGCCACTGGGAAACAGTTTTCAGTGCACAACAACAAGGCTATATTCTATCTAACCGGATTGAACCTCTGAACTATACTTATATTGCCCGAGTGCAATAAAGGAGGAGTTGAGGGTATGGGTAAAATATTAGGCTAGTTGTTCCATGAAAAGTGATTCCTTTTTAAAACAGAATTGTAAGGAGTTATCACATATGCATGAAAATTTTAGAAATAATTCCGGATGTGAAAATATGAGAGCATCATTCTTCGGCTTGGCTTGTCAAGTCTGTGTGCAAGTTTTTATGTTCTGCGTGTAAGATCATATGGTTTAAATACAATAACTTTAAATTAAAAGGTTCCAACAAAAATGTTCTATACTGTATACATATTATGTTAAAAATGATAACTCTTTCTAATGACATAATCCATTTCATTTTGATATGGTATTTGTTGCATATCCAAATTCCCAGCAAAGGAAGTTTGGAAGAAATCGGATAATAAAACATCATAATACAAAACTACAATAGAAGGGATAGCCAAGTCTGTGAAGTTGGCTGTGGGATCAACATTCGACATTCGACATTCAATGTCCCGCGGTGCATTCGACATTCAGCACGACATTCGATTTCATGCATGTTTTTGAATGTCCCGCAGTGCATTCGACAAATCAGCACGACATTCGATTTTATGCATGTTTTTGAATGTCCCGCCGTGCATTGGACATTCAGCACGACATTCGATTTCATGCATGTTTTTGAATGTCCCGCAGTGCATTCGCCATTCAGCACAACATTCGATTCAATGCAAGTTTTTGAATGTCCCGCAATGCATTCGACATTCAGCGTGATATTCGATTCCATGCATGTTTTTTTTAATGTCCCGCAGTGCATTCAACATTCAGCGCGACATTCGATTTCATGCAAGTTTTTGAATGTCCCGCAGTGCTTTCGACATTCACCACGTCATTCGATTTCATGCATGTTTTTGAATGTCCCGCAGTGCACTCGGCATTCAGCACGCCATTTGATTTCATGCATGTTTTTAAATGTCCCGCGGTGCATTCGACATTCAGCACGTTATTCAAGTTCATGCAGTACTTTGAAATATCCCGCAGTGCATGTTTTGAATGTCCCGCAGTGCATTTTGCATTCAGCACGACATTCGACTTCATGCATGTTTTTCAATGTCTCGCAAAGCATTCGACATTCAGCACGACATTAGATTTCATGCATGTTATTGAATGTCCCGCAGTGCATTCGACATTCAGCACGACATTCGATTTCATGCATGTTATTGAATGTCCCGGAATGCATTCAACATTCAGCATGACATTCGATTCCATGCACGTTTTTTAATGTCCCGCAGTGCATTCGACATTCAGCGCGATATTCGATTCCATGCATGTTTTTTTAATGTCCCGCATTGCATTCAACATTCAGCACGACATTCGATTTCATGCATGTCATTGAATGTCCTTTAGTGCATTGGACGTTCAGCACGACATTCGATTTCATGCATGTTTTTGAATGTCCCGCAGTGCATTCGACATTCAGCACGACATCCATTTCCATGCATGTTTTTGAATGTCCCGCAGTGCATTCGACATTCAGCGCGACATTCGATTTCATGCATGTTTTTGAATGTTCCGCAGTGCATTCGACATTCAGCACTTTATTCAAGTTCATACATGACTTTGAATGTCCCGCAGTGCATTCGTCATTCTGCACGACATTCGATTTCATGCATGTTTTTGAATGTCTCACAGTGCATTCGACATTCAGCGCGACATTCGATTTCATGCATTATTTTGAATGTCCCGCAGTGCATTCGACATTCAGAGCGTTATTCATGTTCATGCATGACTTTGAATGTCCCGCAGTGCATTCGACATCCTGCACGACATTCGATTTCATGCATGTTTTTGAATGTCTCACAGTGCATTCGACATTCAGCGCGACATTCAATTTCATGCATTATTTTGAATGTCCCGCAGTGCATTCGACATTCAGCGCGTTATTCATGTTCATGCATGACTTTGAATGACCCGCAGTGCATTGGACATTCAGCACGAAATTCGATTTCATGCATGTTTTTGAATGTCCCGCAGTGCATTGGACATTCAGCACGACATTCGATTTCATGCATGTTTTTGAATGTCCCGCAGTGCATTCGACTTTCAGCACGTTATTCAAGTTCATGCATGAGTTTGAATGTCTCACAGAGCATTCGACATTCAGCACGACATCCATTTCATGCATGTTTTTGAATGTCTCACAGTGCATTCGACATTCAGCGCGACATTCGATTTCATGCATTATTTTGAATGTCCCGCAGTGCATTCGACATTCAGAGCGTTATTCATGTTCATGCATGACTTTGAATGTCCCGCAGTGCATTCGACATCCTGCACGACATTCGATTTCATGCATGTTTTTGAATGTCTCACAGTGCATTCGACATTCAGCGCGACATTCGATTTCATGCATTATTTTGAATGTCCCGCAGTGCATTCGACATTCAGCGCGTTATTCATGTTCATGCATGACTTTGAATGACCCGCAGTGCATTGGACATTCAGCACGAAATTCGATTTCATGCATGTTTTTGAATGTCCCGCAGTGCATTGGACATTCAGCACGACATTCGATTTCATGCATGTTTTTGAATGTCCCGCAGTGCATTCGACTTTCAGCACGTTATTCAAGTTCATGCATGAGTTTGAATGTCTCACAGAGCATTCGACATTCAGCGCGACATTCGATTTCATGCATGACGTTGAATGTCCCGCATTGCATGCGACAGTCAGCAGGTTATTCAAGTTCATGCATGTTTTGAATGTCCCGCAGTGCATTCGACATTCAGCACGTTATTCAAGTTCGTGCATGACTTTGAATGGCCCGCAAGACATTCGACATTCGGCAGGACATTCGATTTAAACACATTCAGTTTACACTTGAGCTTTTACAGTAGCTCAAATTGTTATCCGCTCGGCTAATAATTCTCAAATTTCGCTTCGAGAAAAATTTTAAAGTCTGTTCAGCAAAGAGGTCAACATTCAGCTCGGCATTCAAAAAGGTTTGTCCTTCCATGTTTAGCTGTGGGTTGGACATTCAGATGTCGTGGTGATCCGGAATATACCATGTTGGGGTGATTTGGAACTATCCATTTTTAGATTTTTTATTAAAATTAACGCAATTTCTTCACGGACTCACGTCTTATTCTAATGTTACTAATGTTTACCTTTATTTCGTATGCAAGTGACTGTTCCTTAAAGCATATTAAATGATTATGGTACAGTTGCTAAAGTACGACCAATGTTCCCTTGCAAATACTTGGTGATCTTTAAGTGGCTGGAAATTATTTGGACTTACTTTATTTACTAGGAAAGTAATGTTCAGGCGAAGGCCGGAAGTGATTCGGAATAGACCATGTAAGGGTGATTCGGAACTATCCCCCCCCCTTTTTTAGTTGAATTTAACGAAATTTCTTCAGTTACCAAAAACCTATTTCTTTAGTAACTAAGTAACTAATTTGTACCTATATTTCGAATGCAAATGACTGTTTCTTTGACTAAATTGAAGAATTATCTAACAGTTGCTAAAACTGTCGTCACAAATCACTAACTGTCGCCGGCCGACGTTCTAAATGCCAGTTTTCACTAAATATTGGCCGGTGGCAGGACTGCGGCAGTTACCATCGACCGGCGGCAGTCGGCATTTTGGACATTGCCAACAAGCAGCTGAGATTTTAAGAAACAATTTAATTTCTGGCGACTTCGTGGCCATTTTTTTCCATTTTTTGCAAATCGGAAGGAGGCGCGGTGGCAGGCAAGTGGCAGGCGGGGCGCAGGGCGATTTTTACTCCGCGATCGCGACCTCAAGTCTACAAAAAATCGGCTGATGACTGCTAGAAACTATCTGCCACTCTCCAGCACCAAGCCTGCCACCGCTCTGCCATCGACATGCCATCGCCAGATTTCAATATATCGGCCCTTGGCAGCGCAGAGGCCGGGAGGCGGCAGTCAATGTTGGTAGGTGGCAGGACTGCGATCTGCCGATTTCAGACTACCAGACGTTAGTTTATAATTAATTGACTATTGTATACACAACAGTTCCCTTGGCATTCTTAATTACACCAGATCGACTAAGAGACTTAAGAATAGCGGAGTTAAATTGGTGGCTTCGAAGAAATGAACGAAGACAGCAGTTTGTTCTTGCTGATCTTCTGCATGAAGAAGAACAGCGTAACTAACAGCAGCGACGAAGACGGACGGTTTGGGTGCGGTCATGGTTGCAGCGAAGAGTGTTTCTCGGCCAGTATGACTCCCTTATGAACGAGGTTTGAATAGAAGATCGTGGGGAGTTAATATCCTTCCTGCGAATGGATGTCGATATCTTCTTCAAGGTACGTTATGAATAAATCCAATTTGCAACTTCTAAATTAAAACTTAAATTCTTATAATATGCATAGTATTTCATTGTTATATCATTACATAGAATGTATTATGTAGTTTAACATGCAAATCAGTTTGATTTCAGTCTAAATCAGTCATTTTAACAATTTTCCATTAGAGATTACTGTTCTAAACTTCAAAACATGGAGCCCCTACTTCCTGTATTTTTCTCTTCGGGGCTGGCGCCTTGCCCTTTCCCTTATTAACATTGACCTTCGACCGCATATTGTGACGTTACAACTTTTACAACTATGAGAAATCAAGACCACAAGGTATGATTTATATATCGACAGAAAATCGGCCTGCCACAGTCAGAATATCGGGTGAGCGCAGAGAGGTGGCAGCTAGATCGCTCAATCGCCGGCCGGCGGCAATTGTAAATGGGCTGTCCCCCGCCAGGTCGCAGGGCGGTGGCAGTTTAATTCTAGCTGCCGCCGCCCTGCCACCTTAACTTGCCGGATATTTTGGGGTGTCATCTTCCCGCGAGCCTCTGGGACCAACTGCCGCCAACAGGCGGCATTTTGTTGGCAGTTATATGTGACTGCTCTCAGCGATGTGTAAAAAACCGATCGGCGGCAGCCAACTTCACGACTCTGCCAATGTCTAAAATCGGCCCTCGGAATTTAACAATTGTGACGCTAGCATAAAGTAGGACCAATTTTACCTTGCAAACTATTGATTAACTTTTTATGACAAAAAATCAAGCAATTTTTGTTGGATTCGGGAAGTAATGTTCAGGCGATAGCCGGAAGTGATCCGGTATATATAATGTCCCGGTGAAATGTGCCGTCAAAAAGATTTAAGAAAATTAAAAGTGTAAGTAAAATATCTTCTGGAATCTTAAATAATAAAATTGTATATAAGTTTAAAACATATATTATGTCTGTAATTTTTCGTTGTAAGTTTGCATTGCTGTGTTTTCTCGGTGTGTGTATGAAAGAAAACTCTGTTTAAGGTCTATGGGTGTAAATGAAGACATCATATCGTATATGGCTCTCAGGTTGTATGCCACAGTTAAACTCAGTCCGATTATTGTTTAAGATATTATGATTTTTAATCGAATTTGTCTCTATTGAACTATAAACGAAGAATTTCTTCTGAAATGTGGGAAAGTGATGCCCAGTCTCGTAATGTGCCTGGGCCCATAATAAATCTAGAAGGAACCGCAATAAATTATGAGATTGAACTTTTCTATTATTATTATAATTTATTATTATTATTATTATTATTATTATTATTATTATTATTATTATTATTATTATTTCTAATTTCAAACTGGATGTGTATTTGTAGTATCTTCAGTTTTCAGTTTAAAATGCAAAAGTAAAGTAAAACTGCTTGTTTTTTTTATTTAATTTTGTATCCGTCTAAACAGGTCTATTTAAACTGTTTGATATCAAAATGTTTCAGCCTTTGCCATTTTCCAGTTTAATTCACACAAGTCTACATTTTCTTTCACAAGACATATCACATTAGATTTTATTGTAAAACATTCGATTTTAGTTTACTTTATAACTTTCTGATCTGTCGGTGTTCGTTTGTGTACAGTACAATAAAGTATTTTAGCCACACAAATTATTTCATTTTCCATGCACAAATTTAAATACGTTAACATACCGTTAAATGCGTTAACATAATTATAGTCTTATCCGTTTCAATTCAATATGCTAAGCGAGCCGTCTACTAGCTTTTTTAAAAGCTATCCTTGTTCAATCTGAATTGAAATTCCGTCTTCGTTGTTTGAGGAACAAATCAAAGATTGTGTGGGTTTAATATTGGTCACTATGTTTAATCTGATTTGATTGGCCGACATATTAACAGAAGTTTTTTTATTATTAGAACCAAATCACCAAACGAAATATTTAGGTGATGCAGACAGTTGAACCCCGACATAAATCAGTTTATAAAACAGAAAATCCATATAGTTAAAATTCGCTGGACTTTCTTTCGCGTATGTTTCCTAGTGCGAATGACGCGAAAATTAAACCCGCATGCAATATAATGATACCATAATCTCGAGGTTTCTTATCTTTAATTTAACTTAAAAATTATAATGCAACATAATTATGTAAGGCACTGAAATAGCAGGTTGTTTCAAAAATTATGTTCTATTCAATTTTTATTTCTTAAATTACCATAAGTCATTGTAATTGCTGCAAGATTTACAATTTAGATAAAGGGTGATAAACTTGCAGAAACGGCACTTTATTTTGTACGTTTTAAAGGGGGGTTGGGGTGGGGTGCTAAAACGGACATGGTGCAATAAAGTCGGTGACCGCCAAATTTAATTCGCTTATTCGATTGGAACTGCTTTTCTCATTCTTTTAAGTAAAAACATCAAACAATAAATTCGGAAAATTTTCAAAATTAAAAAAAAAGTCGACAGAAAAAAAAGGCGAAACTAGGCGTTATGTTTATCATCCCCTGTAAATCATCCCCTGTAAACTGACCCGTTTATATTAAAACAAAAATAAAAAACAGAGCTTTTGAGTCCGTAAACACATTTAACAAAGTAAACCATCTGCGAAGGTTACAAATATTCATTCGGTGAAACACAAAGATAATTACTTGTTCCAATTCATTTTGGTAGTTCCAGATCACCCTATTGGATTCCTTTCACTATTGCCAGAACATTACTTCCCAAGTCCAAATAAGTCAGAATAACTTTCTGTCACTAAAAGTAAACCTTAAAATCGGTCATACATTGTACTTTAGCAGCTGTACCATATTCCTTTAAAGAATTGTCGCTACTGCTTGACATAGAAAAAAGTGCTTGCAAAAATATATTCATTCAGGTGTTAAGAGTAATGCGTTTTCATTGCGTTCCGTGTACTTCAATACGGTTTATCCCACTCGGTATAAAATAAAGGGGTACATGACAAAATCGTTTAATTAAAATGTGTTGTGACAGTTCCGTTTCATCGCAACATCATTTATTCAAGATCACTTCCGCCTGAACAAAACAAAAACAATCCCGAAAAACGATAACTAAAGATTTTCTAGGTGAAATTGGTCCTACCTTAAAGGTCGCAATTTTACCATATTCCTCCAAAATGGTCAATGGAACAGTCACGTGCATTCGGAATAAAGGTACACATTAGTTACTAAATGATCAATGTGATTAAATGAAGGAAATACTTTGAATTCAATAAAAAATATAAAAATGGGAAGTTCCTGATCACCGGGATATGAATTATACCGGATCACTTCCGGCTATCGCCTGAACATTACTTTCCTAATCCAACAAAAAATGTGCTCGATCTTTTGTCATGAAACATTAATCAATAGTTTGCAAGGTAAAATTGGTCCTACTTGAGCAACTGTTCCATAATTCTTCAATTTAGTCAAAGAAACAGTCTCTTGCATTCGGAATATAGGTACAATTTAGTTACTAACCAACTGAGCTAACCGGGACAACGCCAAAAAAAAACGTTGATCGGATAGCCCTGATATACGTAACAATCACTGCATGACATCGGTAACGGGTTTATTAACTGATAACAGTACTGACTAAATGTACGGGGAGACTTTTTACGGCCGCCACACTGCACAAATAGCGCTACTGTGAATTTCAAATTATAGTGTCTCTAGCTGGGAGCGAACCCGCACGTCACGGGTAAATGAAGAAATTTCGTTTAATTCAACTAAAAAAACAAAAAATAGGTTGTTCCGAATCACCCCAACATGGTCTATTCCGGATCACTTCCGGCCATCGTCTGATCACTACCCGAGTCAAAAAAATAAGTCCGGATAATTTCCGGAAACTAAAAGTTAACTAACAATTTTCAAAGTAAAATTGGTCCTGCTTAAGCAACTGCACCATATTCTATAAAAATAGTTAGAAAAACAGTCACTTGCATTCGGAGTAAAGGTATAAAACATAAGAGTAAGTAAATGAAGAAATTACGTCAAATTCATTACAACATAAAAAAATTGCAGTTCCGGATCAATTATAGTTAATTCCGGACCACTTGAACTTGCTTTATTGTTGGATGTCGAATTGGTTTTAAATATCGAACGTCGAACTCCGTATTTAATGCCCAACGTCTTTTTCACAGCTCTCAATGTTCAAATAAAAATATGAATACCGATATAACAAATAAAACATAAAGGAGATAACCGTCTCTTGAATGCAGAGCTGAATGTCGAAGCTACTGGAAAAGCTTCAGTGTAACCGGAAGGTGTTTAAATCGAATGTCGTGCTGAAAGTCGAATGCACTGCGGGACATTCAAAAACATGCATGAAATCGAAAGTCCTGCTGGATGTCGAATGCACTGCGGGACATTCAAAAACATGTATGAATTCGAATGTCCTGCTGAATGTCGAATGCACTGCGGGACATTTAAAACATGCATGAAATCGAATGTCCTGCTGAATGTCGAATGCACTGCGGGACATTCAAAAACATGCATGAAATCGAAAGTCCTGCTGAATGTCGAATGCACTGCGGGACATTCAAAAACATGTATGAAATCGAATGTCCTGCTGAATGTCGAATGCACTGCGGGACATTCAAAAACATGCATGAAATCGAATGTCCTGCTGAATGTCGAACGCTCTGCGGGACATTCAAAAACATGCATGAAATCGAATGTCCTGCTGAATGTCGAATGCACTGCGGGGCATTCAAAAACATGCATGAAATCGAATGTCGCGCTAAATGTCGAATGCAATGCGCGACATTCAATGTCATGCATGAACTTGAATAACGTGCTGAATGTCGAATGCACTGCGGGACATTCAAAAACATGCATGATATCGAATGTCTTGCTGAATGTCGAATGCACTGCGGGACATTCAAAAGCATGTATGAAATCGAATGTCCTGCTGAATGTCGAAAAAATCGCAGTTCCGGATCAATTATAGTTAATTCCGGACCACTTGAACTTGCTTTATTGTCGGATGTCGAACTGGTTTTAAATATCGAACGTCGAACTCCATATTTAATGCCCAACGGCTTTTTCACAGCTCTCAATGTTCAAATAAAAATATGAATACCGATATAACAAATAAAACATAATGGGGATAACCGTCTCTTGAACGCAGAGCTGAATGTCGAAGCTACTGGAAAAGCTTCAGTGTAACCGGAAGGTGTTTAAATCGAATGTCGTGCTGAAAGTCGAATGCACTGCGGGACATTCAAAAACATGCATGAAATCGAAAGTCCTGCTGGATGTCGAATGCACTGCGGGACATTCAAAACATGCATGATATCGAATGTCTTGCTGAATGTCGAATGCACTGCGGGACATTCAAAAACATGCATGAAATCGAATGTCGCGCTGAATGTCCAATGCACTGCGGGACATTCAAAAACATGCATGAAATCGAATGTCGCGCTGAATGTCGAATGCACTGCGGGACACTCAAAAACATGCATGAAATCGAATGTCGCGCTGAATGTCGAATGCACTGCGGGACATTCAAAAACATGCATGAACTCGAATGTCCTGCTGAATGTCGAATGCACTGCGGGACATTCAAAAACATGCATGTACTCGAATGTCGCGCTGAATGTCCAATGCACTGCGGGACATTCAAAAACATGCATGAAATCGAACGTCGTGCTGAATGTCGAATGCACTGTGGGACATTCAAAAACATGCATGATATCGAATGTCATGCTGAATGTCAATGCACTGCGGGACATTCAAAAACATGCATGAAATCGAATGTCGTGCTTAATGTCGAATGCACTTTGAGACATTCAAAAACTTACATGAGATCGAATGTGGCGCTGAATGTCGAATGCACTGCGGGACATTCAAAAACATGCATGAACTTGAATAACGTGCTGAATGACGAATGCACTGCGGGACATTCAAAAACATGCATGAAATCGAATGTCGTGCTGAGTGTCCAATGCACTGCGGGACATTCAAAAACATGCATGATATCGAATGTCTTGCTGAATGTCGAATGCACTGCGGGACATTCAAAAACATGCATGAAATCGAATGTAGCGCTGAATGTCCAATGCACTGTGGGACATTCAAAAACATGCATGAAATCGAATGTCGTGCTGAATGTCGAATGCCCTGCGGGACATTCAAAAACATGCATGAACTCGAATGTCGCGCTGAATGTCGAATGCACTGCCTGACATTCAAAAACCTGCATGAACTCGAATGTCGTGCTGAATGTCCAATGCACTGGGGGACATTCGAAAACATGCATGAAATCGAATGTCCTGCTGAATGTCGAATGCACTGCGGGACATTCAAAAACATGCATGTACTCGAATGTCGCGCTGAATGTCGATTGCACTGCGGGACATTCAAAAACATGCATGTAATCGAATGTCGTGCTGAATGTCCAATGCACTGTGGGACATTCAAAAACATGCATGAAATCGAATGTCCTGCTGAATGTCGAATGCACTGCGGGACATTCAAAAACATGCATGTACTCGAATGTCGCGCTGAATGTCGATTGCACTGCGGGACATTCAAAAACATGCATGTAATCGAATGTCGTGCTGAATGTCCAATGCACTGTGGGACATTCAAAAACATGCATGAAATAGAATGTCTTGCTGAATGTCGAATGCACTGCGAGACATTTAAAACATTACATGAGATCGAATGTGGCGCTTAATGTCGAATGCACTGCGGGACATTCAAAAACATGCATGAACTTTAATAACGTGCTGAATGACGAATGCACTGCGGGACTCAAAAACATGCATGAAATCGAATGTAGTGCTGAGTGTCCAATGCACTGCGGGACATTCAAAAACATGCATGAAATCGAATGTCGTGCTGAATGTCGAATGCGCTGCGGGACATTCAAAAACATGCATGAAATCGAATGTCGTGCTGAGTGTCCAATGCACTGCGGGACATTCAAAAACATGCATGAAATCGAATGTCGTGCTGAATGTCCAATGCGCTGCGGGACATTCAATAACATGCATGAAATCAAATGTCGTGCTGAATGTCGAATGCACTGCGGGACATTCTTTAATCATGCATAAAATCGAATGTCGTGCTCAATGTCGAATGCACTGCGGGACATTCAAAAACATGTATGAAATCTAATGTCGTGCTTAATGTCGAATGCACTGCGGGACATTCAAAAACATTCATGGAACCGAATATCGTGCTGAATGTTGAATGCGCTGCGTGACATTCAAGAACATGCATGAAATCGAATGTCGCGCTGAATGTCGAATGCACTGCGGGACATTCAATGTCATGCATGAACTTGAATGTCGTGCTGAATGTCGAACGCACTGCGGGACATTCCAAAACATGCATGAAATCGAATGTCGTGCTGAATGTCCAATGCACTGCGGGACATTCCAAAACATGCTTGAAATCAAATGTCATGCTGAAAGTCGAACGTACTGCGGGACATTCAAAAACATGCATGAAATCGAATGTCGTGCTGAATGTCGAATACATTTCTGGACATTCAAAAACATGCATGAAATCGAATGTCGTGCTGAATGTCCAATGCACTGCGGGACATTCAAAAACATGCATGAACTTGAATAACGTGCTGAATGTCGAATGCACTGCTGGACATTCAAAAACATGCATGAAATCGAATGTCGGGCTGAATGTCGAACGCACTGCGGGACATTCAATATCATGCATGATTTTGAATAACGTGCTGAATGTCGAATGCACTGCGGGACATTCAGAAACATGCATGGAATTGAATGTCGTGCTGAATGTCGAATGCATTGCGGGACATTCAAAAACATGCATGAATTCGAATGTCGTGCTGAATGTCGAATGCACTGCTGGACATTCAATAACATGCATGAAATCAAATGTCGTGCTGAATGTCCAATGCATTGCGGGACATTAAAAAACATGCATGAAATCGAATGTCGCGCTGAATGTCGAACGCGCTGAATGTCGAATGCACTGAGGGCCATTCGAAGTCATGCATGAACTTGAGTAACGTGCTGCGGGACATTCAAAAACGTGCATGGAATCGAATATCGCGCTGAATTTCGAATGCACTGCGGGACATGAACTAGAATGTTGTGTTCCGCGGATTACATGTGTCGCCTGCATGGAAAGCGTTAAAAGGTGGGCCTATGTTTAATCATATATAATAAAAATATTTTATTGATTCAATATTTATTGATTTATTGAAGTTGATTTCAATACTACACAACAGAACAAATGTGTCATCTAACTTGCATTTAAAAGGGGAATAACTAAAATAATGGTGAAATCCGAGTTATCATTTTCAAAAATTGGTTTGTAAATTAATGCAGATGAGTTATTCAAAGTATTAAGTGAATTAATTGAACAAGTAATTTTCATTAGACAGGCAACACTAAGTTTCATGTTAAAGTTACATTTAAAAGGGATAAAACTCATAAAATATTGAAACTGGAGTTATCATTCTTGTCGTCACAGATGGCATTGTTCATGATGATAATATATTCCAAGTATGAAGTGAATAGGACAAGTACTTTCAAAGTTATTGGCAACATTAAGTTTCAGGTTTAAGATGCATTTTAAAGGGGCATAACTCAAAAAATATTGAAACTGGAGTTATAATTCTTGTCGTCACTGATGGCATTGTTCATATTCTGATGATATTTTCCAAGTATGAATTGAATATGACAAGTACTTTCAAAGTTAAAGTCAACAATAGTTTTATGTTAAAGTTGCATTTGAAAGCGGCATAACTCAAAAATATTGAAACTGGAGTTATCATTCTTGTCGTCACAGATGGCATTGTTCGTGCTGATGATATATTCCAAGTATGAAGTGAATAGGACAAGTACTTTCAAAGTTATTGGCAACATTAAGTTTCATGTTAAAGTTGCATTTGAAAGGGGCATAACTAAAAAAAATATTGAAACTGGATTTATCATTCTTGTCGTCACAGATTGCATTGTTCGTGCTGATGATATATTCCGAGTATGAAGTGTATAGGACAAGTACTTTCAAAGTTATTGGCAACATTAAGTTTCAGGTTAAAGTTGCATTTGAAAGGGGCATAACTAAAAAAATATTGAAACTGGAGTTATCATTCTTGTCGTCACAGATGGCATTGTTCGTGCTGATGATATATTCCAAGTATGAAGTGAATAGGACAAGTACTTTTAAAGTTATAGGCAACATTAAGTTTCAGGGTAAAGTTGCATTTGAACGGGCATAACTCAAAAATATTGAAACTGGAGTTATCATTCTTGTCGTCACAGATGGCATTGTTCGTGCTGATGATATATTTCTAAGTATGAAGTGAATAGGACAAGTACTTTCAAAGTTGTAGGCAACATTTAGTTCATGTTAAAGTTGGGGGACTACCGGACGACGCCGACGACGACGACGATGCCGACGCCGCCGGACAATAGGATCCCTATATGTCTACCTGCTATCGCAGGCGACACAAAAACATGCCTGAAAGCTTATGTCGTGCTGAATGTCCAATGCACTGCGGGATATTCAATAACATGCATGAAACCGAATGTCGTGCTTAATTAATGTCGAATGCATTGCGGGACATTCAAAAACATGCATGAAATCGAATGTCGTGCTGAATATCGAATGAGCTGCGGGACGTTCAAAAACATGCATGAAATCGAATGTCGCGCTGAATGTCCAATGCACTGCGGGACATTCAATAACATGCATGAAATCGAATGTCGCGCTGAATGTTGAAAGCACTGCGGAACATTCAAAGTCATGCATGAACTTGAATGTCGTGCTGATGTCGAACGCACTGCGGGACATTCAAAAACATGCATGAGATCGAATGTCGTGCTGAATGTGCAATGCACTGCGGGACATTCAAAACCATGCATGAAATCGAATGTCGTGCTGAATGTCCAATGCACTGCGGGACATTCAAAAACATGCATGAAAACGAATATCGTGCTGAATGTCGAATGCATTGCGGGACATTGAATGTCGAATGTCGAATGTTGATCCCACAGCCAACTTCACAGACTTGGGATAGCCATATCCTCTCCACCGCTACATCTATGTTCATACGAGAAATTTAATTTAATTGTGATTTCACATTATTGTAAGCAGAATACGCTCTAAATCATGTTACATTGTTTATATACTTATCTTATAGTTTGGGTTAATGTTGAATTATTTAATCTCAAATTCATGTTGTACTATCCTGTATTAGATACGGTTTACTAGCTGTATGTTTATTTTGTCATTCAATGCTTTGTACCAACTATATACCCGTATTTAAGGAAATACAACTATTTGTCTATCTGTTTGTCAATAATGATATGTATCCAGTGTAAGAAAGTAACCCACTTGTCATTCGTGTTTATAGATACCTCTGTCCCTATTTCCACTTTTAATTTCATTCACATAAGGTGGTGCCGAAAACATTGTGTACTGGTACATTTAAAATCTCTCAATTATAACAAATCGAATTCACAATAAATTGCAGCATAATTCAATCGCTCAACTAAAGAAAACGTTAATAATAAATGTCAAAATGAAATACATGTATGCTTACGAAACAAAACTAGGGCTGTTCACTGACACGTAAAACAAATGATCACAGAAAGATTACATCATCTGAACTAACCACAATTACATGTATAAATTCCCATATAACAATTCGACTGCAGCACATTATGTACAGCTTTATTTTTTTTTAAGAAAACGAAATTGAATGTTGACATTTAATTTAATACATTTAAATTATCCTGATCATTGTTCAATTTCTGCAAACTATTATCATCATTTAACAAATCGGCAACAAGTTTCATTTACAGCAGTTTAACATGGTACGCTCCTCCAACTCCTGCTGGCTTAAGGTAAGATACGCCGAACCCCCATATCTTTCACTTATAGAACATCATCAGCTGTACAGGTTTTCAAATTAATCAATTGAAAATGTCTTGTTGTTTTTCATTTTTGTGATTTTTACAGATTATTATCATGCAACTTGTTAAAAACAAAATTTGCAGCAGTGTTTGTTTACAGCAGTTTCACGGCTAGATTGCACTTTAGCGGGCGCAGGTCGGCCATATTGTTGTTTACAATGTCACCCATTTTTAATCTCCTGTCAAACTCCTGTCAAAATGCCTAGCGGCGTTTGAGCGATAAAAAGCAGGGGTGTGGGGGCGGCAGCCCCCATAAAAACAATTACTCGACTCAGTCACGTGAATATCCGCGTAAACTAGCGCCCGCTAAAGTGCAGTACTGCCCAGTTTCACATAGTACTGTCCTCCAGCTCCTGCTTTACTACGCCAAGAATTGCCGTTATCCCATTTCACGTCGACATAGCCTGACGGGTCAACAGCAGTTACAGTGCCCGTTAACCACTGAAAGGTACAAGGATGGTATGCCATTATTTGGATTAAAGAAACAAGTTTTAAATGATTTTTATGCACGTGGATCTAAAAAAGATCTAAATACGAATACAACATATATGTTTTTCCTATTTTCCAATGAAAACATCGTGAAAACGCACTTTATATATAAGAAATTAGGTTACGAATCTTAGTGAAAAGTCATCGCAGAATTCTTAAAATCCAGCAGCAGTACTGCTGTAATTGCCAGTTAAATCGTTTCCGCATTTCATGTATATTTCCTTGTAAGGGACCATGTTTGAAGGCAGCCGTGCAGTTCTGACATTTACTATAGTAAGCTATAAAACAGTAAGGCAGTAAAACAACAGCATGAATGCTGGTGGCACTGGAATTGTTGGCAATAACAGTATTATTACTTGCGGCACAATAACTTTTGGCAATAACAGCAGTATTGCTGCTGACATTATAACTGTAAGCAATAACAGAAGTATTACTGGCAATAACAGAAGTACTGCTTATGACATTATAACTGTTGGTAATTAAATCACCATTAAAAGCTGCAACAGCAGTACTGCTACAGGCAATATAACTGTTGCATAAACAGTAGCAGTACTGTAAATAACAGAAGTACTGATACTGGCACTATAAAGGTTAGCAATAACAACAGTATAACTGGCATTAACAGAAGTACTGCTACTGGTACTGTAACTGTTGGCAATAAAGCAGCAGTAAATGCAACAAAAGTATTTCTGCTACTGGCACGTTAACTGTAGCATAACTGTAAATAACAGAACAACTGCTGCTGGCACCATATCTGTTTGCACTGAAACCACCATTACTGGTAAGACAAAGAAGTTATGCTACTGGCACGGTAATTGTTAGCAATTTAAGCAGTTTTGCTGGCAGTAACAGCAGTACTGCTACTAGCACTTTTACCATTAGCGAAGATAGCAATAACAAAAGTATTACTGGCAATTACAGCGGTACTCATATTGGCACTGTAACTGTTGGCAATAACAGCTGTATTACTGGCTACAACAGCATGACTGCTGCTGGCACTAAACTGTTGGCAATAACAGCTTTATTTTGGGCTTCTACAGCATGTCTGCTACTGGCACTATAACTGTTGACAATTACTTGATTATGTAGCTGCTGGCATTAATGATCCTGACGAAAATTACGTTTATATACAATTCAGAATAATTTCAAAGAGTAAGATATATAAATCGTTAATAATTTTTCAGTTAAAGCAACACAAATATCACGAATAATCATACTCCTACATTGTATCTAACATTGTTGTCTAACTCTGTTTATTTAAGTTTCTCCTTTATTGAAGTATTCATGCCTAATTAATACTTGTAACAAGCCCCTAATTTCAGAGATCACATTTCAGTGGTTAACAATGTACAGCCGATAAATTTAAATCAAGTTTTAACACAGTTTTACAGAATTCGTTTTTTTTTGTAATTGTTAGAAACTCTCAAATAGCGATTAGCAGACAGATTTCTTTTGAAAACCGGACGATGATGTCAGAAACAAACCATATCAAATAGTCGGTATCACGGTTTTGCATTTTCTTGACTCTGCAATTCTAATATTTACACAATTTCAACACATTCTCAAACAAGCTTAACGCTTAAAACTATCAAGAAGCATGTTTTCACGTGGTAAACAATATGAATGGTAATATAGAGTTTAAAATGCCTGTAAATAAAGCGCTTATTTACGTACATGCATTAACGTCTGAAACATACACTGTATCATTTACGTTAGACAACGGACGAACGTTATTGTAGTTACGTACCTTAACACTTACCGTGTTATATGTATGAACAACCCTTTTACCAACGTCAAAGCCCGTAGCTCGAGGATCTATAACGAGAAAATATATTTTGTTATCATAAGCTTGAGGTCCTAACTGCTTAAACTAACTAACTAACTTACTAACTTAAATGTAACAAGTAATTTTCAATTGTATACGTTTGTTAACATGTACCGACATCAGAGCCGTAAATGAACTACAAGAAAACGGAAAACTGATTATTTGTAAAAGGAAGCTGTGTATAATATTGATTTGATTTTATTGCGGTGACAAACACCTGCTAAATAATAGTAAGTCATTTATGTATACTGTACATTGCGATTCAAAGGCAGACAGAAAGTGAACTTCAAATGATAGTGTCTCTAGCTGGGAGCGAACCCGCACCGTCACGGCGACAGCGCCTAGCCATGCAATTGCTGCGACGCAACCAACTGAGCTAACCGGGACAACGCCAAAAAACGTTGATCGGATAGCCCTGATATACGTAACAATCACTGCATGACATCGGTAACGGGTTAATTTACAGATAACAGTACTGACTAAATGTACGGGGAGACTTTTTACGGCCGCCACACTGCACAAATAGCGCTACTGTGAATTTCAAATGATAGTGTCTTTAGCTGGGAGCGAACCCGCACCGTCACGGCGACAGCACCTAGCCATGCAATTCCTGCGACGTAACCAACTGAGCTAACCGGGACAACGCCAAAAAACGTTGATCGGATAGCCCTGATATACGTTACAATCACTGCATGACATCGGTAACGGGTTAATTTACTGATAACAGTACTGACTAAATGTACGGGGAGACTTTTTACGGCCGCCACACTGCACAAATAGCGCTACTGTGAATTTCAAATGATAGTGTCTCTAGCTGGGAGCGAACCCGCACCGTCACGGCGACAGCGCCTAGCCATGCAATTCCTGCGACGTAACCATCTGAGCTAACAGGGACAACGCCAAAAAACGTTGATCGGATAGCCCTGATATACGTAACAATCACTGCATGACATCGGTAACGGGTTAATTTACTGATAACAGTACTGACTAAATGTACGGGGAGACTTTTTACGGCCGGCACACTGCACAAATAGCGCTACTGTGAATTTCAAATGATAGTGTCTCCAAAGTGTCTCAAAAGCCACCGAATCGGACATTGGATAAATGGTAGGCTCGGTCCGACTGCTAATGGTCGACAATAAAAATGCAAAGTGTTGCTTAGCCATGCATATACCCTCATTGAACGAAACTTCCCGTTTGTTTCCCGTTGTCAATAATACAAAGTTCTTTCCATTCGGTACGCATATGGCGATCGTGGAAACTCTTAATATGCGGTATTATCTTATTGATAAGACAAGTTTCATAATGGTAACATGATATATGAATAGCGTCGGACTGGCTTGCGAGGGGTTCCGGGTTCAATCCTTGGTTCTGGCGTGGATTTTCCATTACACTTGTTACATACGTATAAAGGATTTGCTGTATAAATTAAGCAAAGAGTGGGTTTTGAAAGAACTTGCCTTTGGCATAAAAAGATAATAAACAAATATACTTTTGTAACAATAAGATATTACATCAAAACGCATAAAGCAATTGCTATTAATAACAATAATCATAATCTACTTATTCAACTGTGAAAATGAATTCGCCATGGATCTTTTAATGTCAGTCAGCAAATAATTATTTCCTGCCGGCATAAGAAACGCATATCAAATATTTGCATTAATGGTGTTTCTGGGTTAGGGACTGACTGTTAGTAGAAATTTTTCTCTGTTAAAAAAATAAAGTTTAAATTACTTTGCCAGAATAGAAATTGTTGTTTGAAAATCATCTTACAATATTTAAACTGAAAAAAAACGCAATTAGAATTAAAGTTTGAACAATCAAAATGTATGAAACTGTACCGGGTATTTCGAAAAACTTCCTCACAGCAGCCTCAGTTGTTGGTTTATTCTCCGTCTTTATCACACTGGCGATTTTAATGATACCCAGGGTCATTTCTTTCAACTTTGTTTCCGGTTCGAAAGAATATTTTTTAATACCATCATCGGATTTTATTTCAGACAAGGACATTTCGACGACTCGTGTTTTAGGCTTGCATTCTACAGTGCGAATGAACAATTTGTCAGCCTGGTAAACATGTGAATCCAGTCCTCTTTTAAGGCTAACAATCTCATCGCTTACGTTGTTGATTTTCTTTTCCAAATCCGACAAGCGCATTTCGTTTTCATCAGAAATTTTCTTGACCTCTGCTTCAATACTCTTTTCCATTTTGTCCAGCCAAATGTTTATCTCTTTACGAAACTTCTTGATTTCTCTGAGAGCTATGTCGAAATTTGATTTATTTTCTCTCCTTTTACTTTCAATGCATGTTTCGCATTCTGCTTTGTCAACTTCCCATTTCTGTATCTGCTTGAGCAAGGACTTGAACTCAGAACTTTCTTCAAACTTCTTTGCTAAATCTCTGATGAATTCGGGTTTACAAGCCCCGTGATCAGACACAATACAGTCCCCACAACCAACAGAATCATGATTACGACAGTAATACTTGATTGCTTCTCTTGTATGCTTCTTGCATTTTTCTTCCTGGTTCTGTTTACTGCGTCCCTTGTCCCCGATTATAGCTCCTAAAACATGATTCTTCCCCATTTTCATCTTCAGGTGATGACTGAAACATGTCTGACACATGTATTCCTCACAGTCAATACAATATCCATTAGCGTGGGTTGACACGTTTCCTTCCAAACATGGCTCACAGAGTTCTGACAAGGTATTTTCATCTAGGCGTTTACCTGAAACTTCCATTGTAGTTTTAGTAATGTTTATTTATTCCGTTGTTTTTGTCACCATAGATTATTGGTTTTAGTTCTTTATTTGATTTATATATGAATAAGACTTTGCAAAAACAGCTATCCGCTTTTGACCTTTTATATGTTTATACTTGATTTTGGACACTACTTTCGTTTTCGATTTCGGAAAACTTACATCAAAAACATGACACTGTAGCATTTAACAGATATAATTTACAGCATGCATATTTAATTTAATGTTCAATATCTGTCTTACAAATAACATTTATCCAATACATGTATTCCATTTAACATTTGATTTTGTTATATTTAATTTTATGTGAATCCTCACGGTCGTATGATTAAGGTTTATAATACGGTACATATAAACGTGTTTGATTAGGACCTCGTCGGTACTGTCAGGTAACAAAGCAATGTTTGATAATGTAACTTAAATATTAATTGCAACAAGGGGAAAATATGAATTTAAAAATGGTAATTTTACACTTATTTAGTACTTGACTTGCGTACATTTTATCCGATTCTACGTGTTCAAATATGACATCGTCGTAGCATATATAGATTACATTATCTAATCATTGATGTATTACAATGAATAATATATCAAACGGTAAATAAAATATGAATTTCACAAGAAGAGTCACAGAACGTGGCCAATAATGAGACTGTAAGTGTAAAAGGTGACATAGTATTCAATTCGATAAAATATACTTAGGTTCCTGTAACTTTGTCTTAAGATCAAGTAAATCACCACTGTCACCCTCATGTGATTTAAAAAAAAAGAGCAATATATGCATATCAGGAATCGCCACACACAAAAAACATAGCCTCCCCACGCAGCAAAAAAAGAAGAGAGGAAGAAAGAGAGAGCGCATGTTTTATATAAGTATGTCAATTCAAATAGGACGTCACAAACAATTAACGAAGAAGAGAACCTTTGGGGAGACCGCCTTGGAACGGTCAGTGGCAAAACAAATTGCCACTGGGGGTTTAAACCAGGTTCTAGGGTGCATCAACCTCACACTTGCCCCAACGGGTTCTCGTATCACAAAACAAGTACAAGTTGTCTTAAAACAATTTCTAGTGGTATGTTTCACCATATGGAAACATTACCGAAAGCCACAAACTAATTAACACGGATAAATGCTTCAGTAAGCTTTTTGCACACAAGCTCAGTAACGGTAGGGGGGAAATGAAATAAAATTGTGTAAAGCAATGCTTTCTTCTCACACTGTATACGTAAGTATAATGATGACAGGACAAGAAAATGAAAAAATAAAACGGTAGGGAAAAGTAACCGTTGTTGGGAAGCGTACATTACCACTGGTCCCAGTTCACTCACTGCAGGTCGAAGTGTCTTTCATCATTATTGCATGTTTCAATTCATACTTCAGTATCAACGGTTTTAGGAAATATGACCGTGATATTTTTAGTATGCGTATACACTTAACCAAAGTTGGTTTAAACGATATTTATTCAAATAAATGTACATGGAATCACATTACACAATAAAAAATGTCATGATATGGATTAAAGAAACCAAAGTTCTACATGTATCTACACCGATCTTATTATTTTCATTTTTCGCGTGGAATCGGAGAATACTCTTCCAACTTAAAAACGGACATGAAACACCATTTGCACTTTTTTTATTACATTTAAATATCAGTTGTAATCCTAACATGCCTTTGGAAACCACTGACATTTAATAAGGTTTAGTGTAAAAACAAAATCACAAAGTCGTCGACAGCAGGTATATTCTACGTTAACGAGGAATAACGTTCTACGTTAACGAATAATATCTTCCTATTGAAATTTTAAAAAAAGTCGTATGCAATTCTGCAATAATGCAATCGATAAGCTGTTCCATTTCGGTTTTTCTATTTACAAAAGCTACTGTAAATTTTGTGTCTGTTGGTTTTATCCCCACCACAATTAAATATTCCTGGTTTAGGAAGGCACGCAGGGATTTTAATGGAAATTTAAACATAATACTATTTTATTTTTTAAATTAAGCATCTGTTATTTTTAATAAATTATTAATTTAAACATTATCGTAATGTTATCCTGTCATAAAAACAAGATTGTTATGTTGAAGGTTATTCGTCATTAAAATGACCAAACCGTAAAATCACTCTAACATGTGTATTTCCTCGTTTTGGTGTCTATAACTTTTCTTACCTCTCGTAATACTTTATGGTGTGACATAGATCAGGAAACCGATGTTCTAACTAAACCCATCATACAAGTCTTAGCATTGAATCGGAGTATTATCTTAAAACTGGAAACAAAAAACTACATGTATATCATGTTTACTTTTTGTATGAAATGAACATTAAAATCCTTACATTCTTTCTCAAACCATTTGCATGTTATCAAGGTAGGGGTAAAAAACAAAGTGACAAAACCGTAGGCAGAGGATATGTACTTCTTAAGCGTCGTCATTCAATAAATTCTTATAAATAATCCTGAATAATTTTTGACAATTATCATGTTAGATTCTTCAATGATGCAATGGATTAGCAGTTACATAAATGATGTCGAAGGATTTAAAATAGACTGGCTCCCGTCCCTAAGTTCTGTTATATATTCTCATGTCACTAATACAATAGTCATCAATACCTCCAAGAAAAGCAACTCCTGCAGGTACCTTACTGTTATGCATTATACTTCCCTTATCTCCCAGGCTCAGCATATCAGAAACCGAAATGAAATGAAAAAAAAGAGATAATATTAAGTATTTCTTTTCATTGTTTTTAATAAACCATAGTAGGAGCCAGTCTAGATTTAAAACTTCGATATAGCTATTGTCACAAAAGCTACTGAAACTTGTGTGACTTTTAGTTTAACATATATATTGATAAAATTTCATTGCATTATAAACGAGGGGATTTTGAAAACAATTACATTCATGACTTAAAAATGTATTCTGTTATTCTGTCGTATCATATTAATAGTTTTTAACTCCAATTTCATGAAGATAAATGATCGGATCTGTTTTCAGGTAAGCTGTATAAACTTATAAATTGCAGTTGTTAATGTCCTAGTGGGAAAAGCAACAGCGTGTCCGCCTTAACTCATGTCAGACGAAACTGTAAAAGCTGATCCGCATTTAGCTACCTCTATGCGAACCGGAAATACCGCCTTGCATGCGGAAATTCATAACAGAATTGACCGAAGCATGTATCGTTCGTATAACGGAAACTTCCTGTACAGGGTTGGACGGGGTGAGGCATGTCCCTGGGGATGTACCGGACGTTATGACAATAAGTTGGATAAATGCGAGACAAAGTGCAAGATCGATTTCGCCATTGATAACAACCTTTTTCAAGTTTGCCTGGAAGAATGTGAGGCAACATAAATCAGTTGCCTCACAGCATGTGCGTAGAAACACATCAGCGGAAAATCCTGAAAATGTCTTGTGAATTTGACAAAACATCCCATTAATTTTACCAGTTAACGGCATTGCCACAGCAAATTGTTGGCTGAGTGTTCCCGATCTGAATTTGAAACAAAAGAACTTACGATTGAAAGCCCTAGTGCAGATGTGTTAATGTCACTTATATATAAATTTAACTGGAAAAAGAAGTGGTGTGTCCTGTAACCAGACCTAGGGCGATTACTTGGGAAAATGTAATGATTAAATTACAATTACTTTGCAAATTTAAATTAATGATTAAATTACAATTACTTTATTTTTCAAATGTAATGATTAAATTACAATTTCTTTGGTAAAGTAATCAGATTACATTTGATTACATGTACACACCAATTCATATTGAAGATTTAGAAACATATCTCCCATTAATTTTTACAAAGAATATAATTGTCTATACATTCTAAAGAACTTTAATGAACACATTTAAATATGTACACTATTGAATAAATGAACTTCATACTATCTTTTAAAGGTTTATGAATAACTATAAATATGTAAAGCTACACATACTAGCTAACATTTTGCTAATTTTTCATGATATTAACTTTTGAGGCCAACAAAAAAGTGGTATTTAATAAGCATTAACTGCTCAAATATTTCAGACTTTAAAGAACATCTGCCTGTTATAAATATTCTGCCTGCAAAGCTAAAGATCATTTCTGAAGAGGCAGGAATTGCCAGATATTCATTTGCCAGTGGTGCCAGAAATGGATACTCTTTTTCCAGAAAGACTGTTTTTCCAGAATTTTAATGGATTAGCTTTCATGTCAATACAGGGTGAAGAGAGATAATCTTCCCGTTCATTTTTCACACAGGAGTAGTTCCTTTTTCTTTGTTTCTCAGGTGTTATAAAGTCAAAACAAAAACAAATCTACTCCATTTTTTGGAAGTGAATAAGAAATCATTAGAGGTATTTTTACATGCTGAATCAAAGTCACTGACATCCGTAGGTGTGTAAGAACTGAGGATAGATTCCACAGTTCTCTCTATTCTTGACAGTATATCTGGACTACACCAGTGCAATTTAAACCTTGGATCTAATGCTGCTGCAATCACAAGTGCATCATCATTTTAATATAGAACCAATCTCTTCTATACTGAGTTTTATATAGTTCTTGTATTTTAACTCTAATAGTATCAGGGATTGACAAACTACCAGTTACGTTTAAATGTGTAATGAAATTTGAGGTTGTTTTGGTGTGCCCAGATATTATTGTAGCACCTATTATACACTATTGCATATTGTTGTATGCATTTTCCTTTAAAATGACCCTCTGCATTTTCAGGAAGCACAAACTGGCTCCATAGGTATGCCGCCATGACTGACAAACTTGGAAAGACCAATTTTACACATTCACAAACATATCACAACCAGATATCTTTGATCTCACTGTTAACTAAATTGGAAAATAGTTTTAATCACCTTTTATAAATCTGCAGGTGAAAACACTGATACCTTTCAATTTTCAGTTGTAGGTGAGAACATATTGATCACTCATATTATTGGGTTCAATACATTTTGTCATAATGTATTTCTTATCCTTGTCATAATATTGCCTGAGGCTTGATATGGCCCTCTAAAGCATAATTTAGACTGTGGATACATTGTTGGTATGCTCAAGTTTGGTGTAGGTTAAAATTAAAAACAACAACATATTCAGAGATGCATGTTGTTTCTTTTCATTACTCTGTTTAATTTTAAACTTTTTATACGCTTTTTATACCACAGGGTTTCCGCTCTCTAAGTAAAAGAGTTTTCATCCGGTCTTTATCAAACTTGGTGAATATGTTGGTGGCCATAAAATCTCGACCAAGTTCTATAATCAGTCAAATACCCACAGGCACTCCTGAATTATGGCCCTTGAATTGTCCAAAATTACTGTTTCCGCTCTCTAAGTCAAAACGTTTTCATCCGGTCTTTATCAAACTTGTTGAATATGTTGGTGGGCATAATACCTCGACCAAGTTCTATAACCAGCCAAATCCCCCAGGCACTCCTGAATTATGGCCCTTGAATGGTGCAAAATTACTGTTTCCGCTCTCTAAGACAGAGTTTTAGTCCGGTCTTTATCAAACATGGTGAATATGTTGGTGGGCATAGTATCTCGACCAAGTTCTATAACCAGCCATATCCCCCCAGGCACTCCTGAATTATGGCCATTGAATTGTCCAAAATTACTGTTTCCGCTCTCTAAGTCAAAGAGTTTTCATCCGGTCTTTATCAAACTTGGTGAATATGTTGGTGGGCATAATATCTCGACCAAGTTCTATAACCAGCCAAATCCCCCATAGGCACTCCTGAATAATGGCCCTTGAATTGTCCAAAATTACTGTTTCCGCTCTCTAAGTCAAAGAGTTTTCATCCGGTCTTTATCAAACTTGGTGAATATGTTGGTGGGCATAATATCTTGACCAAGTTCTATAACCTGCCAAATCCGCCGGTATCTGCTCTCCAAGTTGAATAATTTTCATCGGATCGTTACGCAACTTTGATGATTAGCATTTTGACGGGCGTATTTTGTGTCAGTTTGGCACTCTTGTTCACTGTTAAAATAAACTTCATATATGTATATGTAATCAGAATCTAATCAGAGATAAATCATGATTACAGGCCATTTTTCATGAGTGATTGATTAAATTACAGTAATTTTAATCAGATTTAGCCGATGTAATCATTACATCTGATTACTTGGAAACAATGTAATCATTACAGCTGATCACAATTATTGATTACTATTACCCCAGGTCTGCCTGTAACAGAGGTATCTTAGCAAGCAGAATGCCAACTGCATGACCACGCTTTTCGTTATGTCTGACATACGTTTTTGACAATTTGTTATGCGTTTTAATGTGCTATAACTTTATATGATTGAAACACTTGCATTGTAACAAGAATGAGTTGTAGGGACTTTGTATGTTGAACATTTAGATGCACCCATTAGTATCGAGGAAATCTAGAAAACAATTTCCTCTCTAAAAAGAAACACAAGTTGTGACTTGAATAATAATGTCGCGGATTTTTTTATTGATGCAAAATATTTTATCAGTCCTTATCTGTGCTTGATTTTTAACCGAATTTTTGAAACAGGTTGTTATCCGGAGTCTTGGAGTAAAGGTTTCATCGTTCCAATATATAAAAAGGGTGATAAAGAGAACCCAGCTAATTACAGAGGTATCACTATTATAAATGTTATATCAAAAATATTTTCATTGATGTTAAAAAAACAGAATAAATTCTTGGTTTGAAAACGAAGACATTTTTACTGATTCCCAGTTCGGTTTTAGAGATCGTCGATCTACCTCTGATGCTATTTTTATTTTGCATTTGATTATACAAAAGGTTTTATCAAGTAATTCAAAGCTTTGGTGTATATTCATTGATTATGAGGGGGCTTTTGATACCGCTATTAGGGATGCCCTTTGGGTGAAACTTATTGAATGAGGTATTAGTTGTAAAATGGTTAATATGATAAAAGTATCTATACCAATGTTAAAGCTTGTCCTAGCAGTCTACAACTACAGGTCGATAATCTTTGTATTTATTCTGAGAAATGGGGATTAAAAATTAATGTTAATAAAATGAAGGTATGTGTTTTTGAAAAAAGACGAAGGGGGGTAAACCATGAGGATATTTTTGTCAATGGTATTAAAATCGAAAAAGTGGATACATTCACATATCTAGGTGTCAAATTTCATTATACAGGTAATTTATCTCACGCTGTTACTGCGCTTGCAGAACAGGCATTACAAGCATACATTAATCTGTTGTTAATATTTGATAAAATTAAAATTGATATTAAAACACAATTTTATCTTTTTGATAGAATGGTAGTTCCGATCTTACTGTATGGATCAGAAATTTTTGGTGCATATGATTTTAAAGAACTTGACAAATTACACATCCGTTTTTGTAAACACATACTAGGAGTCAAGCAACAAACCTAATTTAGCAGTCTTTGGTGAACTCGGAAGGTTTCCCCTATTAGTTATAAGCAAAGAACGTGCAGTTAAATTTTGGCTTAAAATTAACAAACATGCTAACTCGCCAATTCATTATTTTTATTCAGAACATTGTAATAGTAGTAACATGAAAAATTGGGCTAATACTATGAAGATTTTTCTAGATAAATTAGGATTCCAATTTTTAAGAGCTGAATTTAATGCAAATGCTAACTACTTTCCGTTTATTAAACAACGAATAAGAGACCAATTCATACAAACCTGGTCAGAGTCTATAAACTCGATGCCTAAATTAGAATATTATAACAAATTCAAAACTACATTTATATTCGAAGACTATTTATGTATTTTGAAGTCAGATAAATTAGGAAAACTTTATACACAATTTACATTGAATTCCCATACTCTAGAGATTGAAACTGGTAGATATAACAACATTTTAAGAGAAAATCGTAAATGTAAATTGTGTAATCAAAATGCTGTTGAATCGGAATATCATTTTTACTGTGCTGTGCAAATTATTCAGTGATTAGAAATGAACATCTTGGGAACTGTTGTCAAAATTCACCTATCTTATGTCTTCTAAACGTAAAAATGTAATAATTAAAATAAGCAAATTTTTTAAGGATGCATTCAATTTGAGATCAATTACCCTTCAGATATAACTTTTTTTCTTGTCTTGTATGCTACCTGCATGTATGTATTATTATAGGTTGTATATGTAACAACTAAGAATAGTAAATGTTTGATGATGTATTCAATTTGCGATCATTTACCCTACATGTTTAATTGTTTCTTGTTTTTGTTGTTTCTTGTATACTGTTTGCATGTACTCTTGTATTGTATGTTGAATATGCCATGTTTACTATTTGTAAACTGTAACTTGTCTTTGCCATATTTATGATGTTGTAAATGGCCAAAGGCAACAATTTGCCGATATTGCCAATAAATTTGAAACTTGAAAAAAAAATTAACGAATACAAATGACGAAAATTCAAGCCGATAACCGTGGTTTAGTAGCAAGTACCTAAGCAACACAGAGTATGAACTAAACAATAGATCGTATCGAAATTTCAAAATTCGTATCGATCAAGACACGAATAACATAAATCGATGATAAATCGTTATGATGCATCAATGAAAACCTCTAAATCATTCAGACGCAACATATATGTTATACGTCTTTGTTAAGACAGTTGTAAAATAACTTATAATTATGGCTTATTTTTGCAGGTCACCACTGGAGCTGGTTATAATACTCGTAGTTTTTTTCTTTGTGGATGTTTGTATGGCTGGCTTACGTCAGTTAGGTCTGTGTAACCGTTATAATAGCCGTAGATACTTTCGCAATATCATCAAGGTTCCTGTAAAACAAGACATTGAGTATTGTTAGCAATACAAAACTCCACTACTGGTTTAAGTATTTTAAGTCAAAATAGCTTAAATATGTGCCTAGTTTTAAGTGGAATGTGCACGTTTTATTTGTAGGACGTGACCCTCAATATAATGCCTGAAAGGCTACACAATTTATTTTTCGAATTGGACAGAAATGTTCTTATTGTCATTGAACTTGATTGTATGCATAAAAATACCACAAACACTGTATTTTCAAATGTTAACAGTAGCGAGTGGCTTATAATCCTAACTGATTGATATTAACTGGATATGCAATAATGCTTTAACATTCTACTTGTAAGTTAGCCCGGACTTCTTAGTTACTAAAATATCTTACCCGTTTTCGTAATCGGGATTATCAGCTTTTTGTTCCCTGTAAAAGTTAAAATTAGATTTTAATGAAGCAAACCCATCAACATAGTCATAAGCCGTACAGATACCCTTTGTTCGACATCTAGATTACTCTTTGGATAAAATTATAAAATAATAGCTCACTGAAATAGGTGTGAAACATACGCAGAGCGGTATGTGCGACCATCACGGTAGTCATTCTACGTGACCTTGATACTGTATGTGTAGACTTTCGCAAATGTTGTCCTTTTGTCATCATGTAATTCTGCTGTTTGTTTTTAAATTAGTTTTAGTTCAATAATTGACACGAAATTCAGTATACGCATTGTGACTGGTTTATACTTACAAGCAAATGCATTAATTTGTATTTGTAGTTTTAGATTCTTAATTTTCAAACGCACGTTTTTTTTCGACATACATTATTTTGATATCTTGCTCAACCAATAAATAAAATCAAAAATCATACATGAATACATGCACTAAGCAAATTGATTTTCCTGTTTTATATACTCATGAAATGATATTTACTGGAAATTGAAAAATTACATTTATAAAATTAATGCGACAGAAATTCCTTTGGTCAGAAACAATAACAACAAAACAACTACTTTCTCTACCTTTGAACTTTTCTATGATACGATCTTAATACGAAATAACCATATACATCAAATGGTTCAAGGCTTTTGTTAACTTGAACGTATTTAATACAATATTAAATTGAACTGTTTTGCTACATGAATCATTTTAAATAGTATTGTATGTACTGAACTAACGGTCGCAAATCAAAGGCGTTTGTTTTTGAATTTCATAGAATTTTTAAAATTGAAATATGTGTAGACCTTTAACCAATTCCTATGGTAAAATGAATGTAGTACTACCTTATTTCTGTACTTTTCATTAGTCGACCAATGGAATGAAAAGAAGACGGCTGTAAAGTGCGTCATATATTAATTGTTTTATATTTATAACTGTTACATTAATAGTTAAACTTAACGATAGTCTAACTGTAAAGATAGAAATAAAAACAACAATAAAGAGAGTGACTTACTTTGTAATGTTATCATAGTGTGTTGCTGTGGCAGCGTCATCTTGACTAAGTCGATCCATCTGGGCCTCATCTTCCTTTTTGGAGTGTCTATCACTGAAGTCGTTTTAGTTAAAAGTAACTTACGATAATAACTGTAAGCTCTTTCGTTTTGTTATGAAAATTCATTTGTTTTCTTCCTATTCTAAGTTATGTTCTTCGTTTCTGTGTGTTCATGATAGTATATGAAAAGTTGTATATTGTTTAATAATTAACACATTTTTATTATTCTTACCTGTTCGCAGTAATTGTGACCGTAGAACGCGCTGGATTGTAGAGTATCTCATATCCAGGATTGGAAAACCTGCATTATTTAAAAAAAAATGTCAACCATGTACTCACTTGTGATTTATTTAGCTTGCTGAAAAATCTAAAATTGCAGCGTTGTTCTTTATCCCATTAATATCTAGTTAAAAGCTGTCATAATTAACTTGATGACAACATGCTATTACTTAGTTTGAATTATTTTTAACGCTTTTAGAGTATTTTGCTTCTGCTGTTTTCTGTAGTCAAACAAGTCAGCGTTATACATGCATTTATTTTTATGCTCTCCAAAATGTTCGTACGAGCACACGGTTTCGGCATTGTTAGTCCTTCCGTCGGTCGGACAGTCTGCTTGCGCATTAAAATGTTTTTTTTTACCCAGATGATAACTTAAAAACTACTGAAAGGAACCTAATCATCTGTAAGTAATATATAAACTAAACAAAAATATACATCGAAATAAACTGAAAGAACATAATACTGCAAAAAGGTCAGGGCAAACTTAACTTCGGACCCGTGACTGCTAAAATAAATTATACCATTAAGTATTATCATCTTTACCCTGCCACACATCGCTATTTATCATTGAATGTTAATTTTTGGCATTTAAGGTTAACAGTAACATTTCCAACCATTTTTTATCCTAAATAGCAAGTTAATCTTTGTGAGAAGTTTTCTCGGATTTTGTCTAGGTCCTCATTAGTCATAGTTTTTCTTCGAACCGCCAATGAAATGATCAAACTTTTTCTCAATTTTTTTGTATAGAATATACTTACACTGTGAATGAGACTAAAAATACTTAACAATGTGTTGTGTACTGTGTATTTTAACCATATGCCTTACACAATATATACCTATAATAAATAATAGGCTAGGTTTAAAAACCAGAAATAAAACATCAAACGAATGTAAAGTTTTATCTGTTTTCTTTGAAAATATAAAATACAAAATAAACACTCATTTTCAGACTTCAATCAAAACGTTACAAAAGAATATGTCATGTGAACTTAAGATAGCAAATTACCTCTTCGTGACAACTTAAATATAATAATTTAAAATCAATTTTTGGCTTTTCAAAATCCAAACATGAATACGTAAAGATAAATGATTTGTAACGATTAAAGTGTAGCGTACAACTGACGAACACTATTCTTGTTGTTTTTGTTGCATACAACTGACGAATAAACGCTTATTCCTTGCTTAAATGCCGCAATTTTCCATGTGACTGACATCAGGCATCAGTAACAAATAGTTTGTGCTATAGGTATAAAGATACTTCTTTCTGAGCAATACTGCGTGTCGCTCAGAACTTCGAATTACATATATGGCATGTAAACAGGAATAAATTGCTCAAATGAAGGTTTAATTGCTACTGTAACAGTTAATTATCCATTAATGCTTATTACCATGTATTTTATGAATTTCTTCCAAAAATAATCACATCCCAGTCAGTCCAGAAACATGTTTCTGTCGTATGTATTGTACCTATTAAACAATCAAAATTAATTTGGTAGACGCGATATAGGTTAATGAAAAGAGAAATTCTGTACAAAATTTTACCTATTTTTAGCCGATGTTTGGCCATTTCCCTCGTGATCATCTAAAGTATTTCTGTGTATTGTTTCGTACTCTGGATGAAGTGGTTTCTTTCTTTGATTGTCATCTATAAAACATAAATATACGTAAATAAAATTTAATTAACATCACATGAGAACCTACATTTATATGTCAGTAGATACATGTACATAACCATTATCATCTATCATTATGTATGATTTAATCGTAAGATAATAACTATGTTAATATATTCGTAAACGAATGTTAAGAGTGTTTTAATTCTTTTGCTTTAATATGGTTTAAAATACTTAAATTTCAATTAATAAGTTTTTGATGTGCATACCAAAATATATAATTTTACAAAAAGTCATTTCTGTATTTGATACTTAAGAAGTAAATACATTTTATCTTAATGCTAACAACACGTATTGAATCTCAACCAAAACATAACATGTTTTTCTTTGAGAATGTCTCTTAATAACCATAACTATTTAAAACAAGGTTCAAATGCAATTAACATTCTTATAATACATGCGACATCATGTTTCCAAGAGGCAGATATTTATGTTAATGACTATATTGTTGAGTTCGCGTAATGAAATTCTTATTCTTCTCTTAAAGAAAAGTATAAGTGTTTTTCACACGATACTTGCTGTATTGATAAATTTAACTTGCATATAAATACATATTTGAAATTACTCTTCAGCGCGTTATTTAACACATCTACATGGATGCACTGAATAAGATCTATTTTCCATTACCGAACCTTTATGTTGGTATTGATGACACAATAATCGTGTTCTTCGCATTTTCAGACACAATAGTTGCGTTATTTTCATTTTTATTTATTTCATCAGTTTTCGAATAGCGTTTCAAACTGGGTTCTTGGTTTATGAAATGTTGGTCTATAGTAAAAAGTCATTAGTGTCTATTTTAATACATATATAGCGAAATGCATGATTTCGTATTTTTTTGTATTCTACATATAATTTTGAAAAACATAACACTCGCGAAATGTCTTTATCATGAACAACATATGTAAACTGATTAATACCTAAATATCCGTGGTAGCCTTTCCATTTATAAAATCGCATGATAAAAACAACTCCAATATAAGGTATTGCGCTTAGAAGAATGTACCCAACAGCTTTCTCTGGAAGAATCACAATGAAAAACACTATTGACCACATAATTTTGACATATATATTATGTATAAAACCAAAACGAAAATTGTATAAAACAAAAATTTTAAAAGAAACGAATACTTTTTACACTGGCAATAATCTGGACAATATCATATCTTACAAAATTTGACCGCAAATGTCATTTGCAAATGGGAGTTTACTAAAACTGCGATTCCAGGCTGAAACCTTTTTATTAAATATTTGATGTTTTGCATCTGGTTTCAAATGCAGTTGTTGTTAAAACGATCGAAATATTTTTTTTTTAAATTCTAGATGCTGACGTTCGAATCCGTCACAAAAACCTCAGTAATTTGTGATGGCATTAATTCATGTTCTTGTCGTTGTTGGTGTGGTTTCTTCTGCTTCTGCTGCTGCTTCTGCTCTTTTGGCAGCACTCGAGACATCATCATTGATATAAAGTGACACATACTATTGTATTTCACGAAACATGAGGTACTTATGATTTATCTGTGACACGTAATATGTTTACGAAACGTGAGGTTCTTAATATGATATATTATTATTAAACATACGCGTAATTGCTTAATATATCGCACAATTCTTAAATGGGCGTGTAGAAATAAAAAACTAACCTGCACTTGAAGGGTTATGAGTATAGATCGTAATATGTAGAAAGGCAGCGACACTGAGTTGTATCAAGCACGGAACTCCAACGAACAACACGAGAAAAATTATGATTGCTGTGTGGTCTACGGTTGACGCCGAAACTAAAAACATATTAATTTACGTTTAAACAGAACAGTCTGTTTTATTGTTCTCTTTCTAACATATGTGAAATCAGAAAGAGGCTATAGTCAGCTTTTTGTAATAGAAGATAAAAATTTCGATTGGAACAAAATGATCATCTGTAATCTTACTGTTTTCTCTACAAATACTCGTACTTCTTTCTAATTTATAAAATATTAACAAATAGGACAACACAATGTTCCGGTTAAGTAAGTTTTTCAAATACGTCTTAAGGAAAACATTGCATTCGGTATTTGTTGCTAGACTATTTGAATATAATACATATTTTCAATGCGACTTAATAGGAAATGTAGTAAAATCTAATTGAATATAATCATAAGGTCATATCAGGAATACATTGCTTTTTTAAATGTGACAAAGCCAATTTAATGAGGCACCATCGCACCATTCCAAAAAGAAGTTTTCACATGCGTTTTAATTCATGTTACAATATTGTTGTTGATGTGAACAACTAATTTATCTTGTATTTTTACTTGTATGATAATATATTTAGAAGTTCACAGATAGCATCATTTTATTTCCTAAGTATAGCAATTTATTTTTTAAAGTTTAGTATAAAGAATCTATACAATATGAAATCTCCTTAGCAATTTAGTTTATTTAAATTTTTGTCAATTAAGAAATTACCTATCACAATACAGCTAGTGTTTTCCCACATGCCTGATGCTAAACAATGGATCAACGACTTAGAAGCAGTATATTCTTCATCACACTCAACTACAGCTTCGGCTCCATATGACAAGTTGGCGCTATCAGCTGGACGAATAACTCCAAACGAAATATCCGCCACAGCTCCACACTCTACAACAACAACAACGGCAGTTGATTTCCATAATTTATACCAAATTACATGATGTTTCTCTAACAACAGTAACGCTAACAAATAAAATTATATGCAGGTACTGTCTACGTTATTATTTTATTAAATGAAATCTGCAACCTAATGTTGACTATGAATAACAACAAAGGTTAAACACTTTCAGAAAGGTGGTATTTTTAGAAATTATTAGACTATATAGTATAATATAAATACAAGTGTATATGGAAAATGTCTGGACCATTTTTTTTATTCTACACAGAGATAAAAACAAAATACATGAAATAATTATTCATTGACTTTAAACAAAGAACACAATACGACTCAAGAAACTGTCACTGTACTCTAAAATATAATATAGAGCATACCAATGAAGACCAAAAGTATGCACGCATAAGTATACACGTATAATTAAAAAGAGCAAGCAAAGAAAATAAAAAAAATATAAAACAGACTTATTAATCTATTTCATAACATAATAGAGAAGTATTAAATTTTGTTCTGCATCAATATATCGTCATATTTATATATCGTTGATTTCCAGCGCAATCAAAGCACAGGTTTAAATGTAGCTGTATGTAAGTCGTTTGCATTGTTGATCTTTTTGTCTGTTTGATTACAAACGCTTTACAGATTGCAGAATTTTCAGCGGTTGATTCGTCAGTAATAACAAGTACTTTATAATACATGTATTACTAAGCGGTACTATTTGCTCAATAATTTGTTCAGTATTCTAATGGATATAACAAATAATTGCAAACCCAATACTTTATTTATTATATCTTATAAGTAGTTTTATCAGGAACAAACTATGTTTCTAAAATACAGCCTTCTCACAAAGATAATCAAGCAGTCAAACCAAACAGTTTTTGATCAAAAGATGACCAAATATTAATCAGAAAAACAACAACAACAACACAAAGTTAAACCCTTTCACATATCAGTGGCAACATTCATTTTAAAATTAGTTTTTTTATTTCTCAGTTCAAATTAAAAGAGACTGCAAGTAAGTTAAGAATAAGCACTGCTTATACTCTTAGCTCACAACTAAAACATCTCCGCCTCAAGTTTAATCAGTAATCAGTATTAAATTTTGTTTTAGTAGATCTAAGCAAATCTTACCCAATTGTGTAATAATGAGAAAAATGCTGATTTTGTTTCAGAAAATTGTAATCGGAAATATACATGTACCTATAGCAGTACAACTTGCTCGTTCCCATGATGCCGTGTCCAAACAGGAGATGGTGGTAATCTCTGATTGAAACCCTGTATAGCATGTTACAGAGGCTCTAGAATCGAATGTTGTCGACGTAGGATCTCGCAATGTTAAATCTCCCCCAGATATCGCTGGTAACGGTCCGCAATCTATCAAACCACCATTGAGTTTATTAAGAAGGTGCAATAAATTTCAAATTTATACGATTAATACTTTAATATTATAATTTTGTAGAGGTTAAATAGAAGATATTGTCGTTTATAATGCATATGTATGCATTTTAACAACTGATTGCACATCTTGATAACCTAAACACAAATATACGAGGAAGTTAAATAAAGTTATATCCGAAAAACATCTTATACATAGTAGTCTTTTGTGAATAAACATTTTGATGATTGATAAAAAACACAAAGCGTAAAACTTATTACTAAACTGTTTTAAACGTTTAAAAACCGTAACATCGAATATATTAAAAGATAAAAGATAATTTTTTCGAAATGCATCGTTCAATTATATACATTTTCCTATATACATTTTCCACGCCTAGGCCAACGGTCTTCTTTTCTATAATGAACGAACCTTTATCGCAGTACTAAGCTTTGAATCTGACACTTTTAGTTCATAAAAATTACCGATAATTGTACAAGTGACATCTTTCCAGGATCCTGTAGCCAAACAAGAGGTGGAGAAAACTTCAGACGCATATCCATTGTCACATGTAAGAGTAGCCTTAGCCCCGAATGTTGTACTGTTTGGATCCAGCAACGTTAACCTTCCCATGGATATCGCTGGTGGCTGTCCACAATCTACCAAACAAATTATGACAGGAAAATTTTTTGTATAAGTTGCCTGCATATGAGCTTGACCACTGCGTTTTATCAACAGCTTTATGAACCTTCTAGAGCATTTTAGTTGTTTAAATATTATTGAGCATTGAGCAATTCTTGCATTTATAGGTATCAAAGGGGCAATAAGTATGAAAGGAAAAAACAACGATGAAGGTAAGGATGAAGAAATGCTGATGTAAAAAAGTAAAGACTTGTTTTTTAAATTTTATCTTAGGCATTCTTTATACATAGCTCTATTGATATCATCAAACATCATTATGTTTGAATTAACGAATATTATAACAATAGACTACTTGTTTACAATTAAAATATTTCTTATAACTTGTAACTACATGTTAGTTACAAATTATAAAGAAATGTTTTAATTGTAAGCAAGTAGTCGATTGTTATAATATTCGTTAATTCAAACATAATGATTGCTTAAGTACGTCACAAGTGCTTTCATTTTCGTTTAACATGGTGCAAGTTTGGTGAGTGAAAATTAGAATAATAAATGTACATAACGTCTTCCTAGTTCTTAGATTACAGTTCATCTTTGCTAGCTTTTATGTTTCTGCAATATTCAAGTATTTTATTTAAGTTACCTAGTTTTATCAGGAATATTTACCGACAATTGTACAGTTGACTGATTCCCAGGATCCATTAGCCAGACAGGCGATAGAAGAAACATCTGACTTATATCCATCGACACACGTCATGGTGGCTCTAGCCCCGAATGTTGTATTGTTTGGATCTAGCAACGTAACGCTTCCCATGGATATCTTTGGTGGCTGTCCACAATCTACCAAACAAATTATGATATTTTCAAACTATACTGCATTATACATTAACCTTGTAATTAAACATTTTATTTACATATATATGAACATTAAAACGGAAAAACATATGCATGTATATGGGTTTGAGAATTGTGTTCCAACAAGATGAAAGAGAAAAAGATATTGATACATTGTAAATGTGGGGCTTTTGTGGGAAATTGTGAAGAACATGTAAGTCGCTCAGCAGACAGAGAGACTTCCTCAATAATTGTTAAGCCTGATTTCGCAAATCCGGTTTTAAATTTTAATGGGCAGTTACATGTATCCTTTACACCGCAGTTACCATCACCACTCTTCAAATAATAGATTTAAAGGTGACCTTCGTAAAAATAGTGACGATATATTTGCTGTTACTATTCTGCTATTAACCATTCCAGTAAAGATACACTTTTATTGCTAGGGCGAAGAGTTAAGATCCAGATCAGCTGGCACATCCGTGCCGTCTGATCAGGATCTAAACTGTTCACTTTTTGATTCAGTACGTTATTTCTGACCAAAATGCAACCAGTGCAGATCCAGATAAGACGGCATGGATGTGCCGGCTGATCTGTATCTACACTGATTGCACTCGCGTAAAAATGCAATGCGTATATATCCAGGAAAGGGTTATATTATCTTGTTAAATAAAAAGCTGTTTTAATAAATGTTTTCTTGTTTACCGGAAGAGTAAATATCTTTTTATAATATTGGTTAGTTGTAATCTATTTAGTATCCGACTTTATATTACACTCTTAACTAACCTTTGATTATACATGCCGAGCTGCTCCATATGCCCTGTTCCTGGCAAACAATAGTCTCGTTAACAGCATGAAAACCAGGGCTGCATGTAACAGAAGCTGTCGCGTTATACACAGACTGGTTTCCTAGCATGATCATCCCATCAGTTATGTTCTTTGCTATACCGCAATCTGAAAATATATTTAGCAATTGGGATGCTTTTTATCATCAGGATGTTCATATAGTTGGTACACGTACACTAAAAACTAAAAGTACAATTTGAAGAAACATGTTCATATCTAACGAGAAAATATGTCAGAATATTTAAATAGAAGGTGCGTTTGATTTAATCTGATGGAATAAGTTGTGTACTGTTGGGTTTGATGATGAATCTTTTGGCATCCCGTACCACAGACAGCTGTTAAGAGGTCCTTTTCTGGCCAGTATGTCAGTAGAGCTATGTAGCCTTAAAATAGAGCTCTAGTATCAAGTTTTGTCAAGATCAGCTAATAAATGAGCGATCTGTATCACGAGATGCAACTTCATTCACCCAGAACACAAAATATCCCCGTTTTCGAAAAAAACATATTGCTTGTAATACTAAATAACTAAAGATAACAAACTAAACAGATCTCGGAGAAATACATTATCCCAGTTGCACATTAATTTCGAAGACAAAATCGTAACTTACCGAACAAATGTTGATTCCCGTTGATAGATCCTTTATTTATATTTCCTATTACACCAGTAACAAACATAAGTCCGTTTATTAACGGAGAAAATCCAAATTTAATGTCAAAATCACTGAAGTTTTCACATTATTGTCCGCGGAATCTGTTCTTTTCCGAAAATGTGAAAATTACGTCACTTCCGGGATCGCCGATAGTTTCAAAAAATGAGTAAATTAAAAAAAGATGAATAAATTATTTGACAATCGTTTGAAATAAACCTTGAAAATAGCAAGCAATATCAGTAAGTGTCTATGGTTTTGACTGTCAACATTCTATTTACTTGATTTTTCATTTAAATCACACATTGTACGTACAGGAAACATACCGACGTTTTGCGGACGTTCAGAATTTTCCACCAAATTTAACGGTTTTTTGAACCCGGCTCTAATGCGCAGCTTACTCGTTTTTCAAATAAACCGGTCTTAATCAGAAAAGTAGAGATTCAGAGTGAAAACTTCCATAAATTTTGATATTAAATTTGGATTTTCTTCACCAATAGACGAATTTATGTTTAGTTACTGGTGTCACAGGAAAGATTAATAAAAGATCTATCAACGGGAATCAATATTTGTTCGGTAAAGTACGATTTTGTCTTCGAAATTAATGAGCAACTGGGATGATGTATTTTTTCGAGATCTGTTTAGTTTGTTAGTTTGTTATCTTGAGTTATTTAGTATTACAAGAAATACGTTTTTCCGAAAACGGCGATATTTTGTGTTCTGTGTGATTGAAGTTGCATCTCGTGATACAGATCGCACATTTATCAGCTGATCCTGACCAAACTTGATACTAGAGCTCTGTTTTTTAGCCTATATAGCTCTACTGACATACTGGCCAGAAAAGGACCTCTAAACAGGTGTTTGTGACATCTTGAACTTAATTTTACTTGCAGTAACATTAAATTTAAATTTTATCTGTGTATATTATAAAGATGATTTAGACTCGGTTAGTATGAAATTTATTTACCTATGCACCATGATGCGGAATTGTTCGGACAACTTAGACTTAACGGCACACCATGGTCCGATGCTGAAACAAATATTGAGAAAACAAACTATTCAAGGTTTGTATTAACACGTTCATTTACCCTATAAACTTAATTACATGTATATGCTTATCAATTAGCGTTGGTACACATCATTTCTAAGTATACATAGTATTACAAGTCTTCTTGCTTCAGGATTTGTCATACAGGTTTGCAGGTGTAGCTTTCGACGTGACAACAAAATCATATTAACTTTAATAGTTTAGTGAATTCAGTTATTGTACTTCAATAATATAATTACCACAGGAGTAAACAACCTATACATTTTCATGACAACAACAATAATAACATAACCTTGCCAAACGAGATAAACATTCACATACATCAAATGAACATCAAATGAATATTTAGTTGCTAGTAGAAATACTAAGAAGAATATGTAATACCACAAACCTTGAAAACCAATGAAGAAATGGCCAGTACTGTTGTGTGTTGAGTTGTTATCGAAGTACATCTGATAATAATTTGACGATAGATTTTTCTGTGTGACAAACGTGCTATTGTAGTTTTTACAGTTTACTGATACTTGTAATTCACCACCTGCATTCGTTATTAGAAGACTTTCCAGACAGTTTGTAGGATCGTCATACATATCTGCGTCCATAATATAGCTTGTTATGCCAGAAGAACAGGACTTGGCTTCGAAGGAACAGGAACATGAGTTATTCCCGACGGTATCTCCTGGGTAACCTTCGTTGGTCAAATACAGGGGTAATCCTGTAGAATTTATTGTATTGTTGGAGCAGACGGAGACGATTCTTGATTCTAAAAATGAAGCTGAAGTTTATAGTGGTAAGTAAATAAATGTTATAAAATAGAGTAACTAGATAAGCATATGATTCCATGTTCTTTAAAACAAAATGGAACTTTGAATACCTAGCACGAGCTTGGCAAATATAATTCAATGCAGGCTTGATTTTGTCGAGATTGTTCATGGGCAGTTATGGAAATGCATATAATGTTTCCGTAGCTTCAGTGGTTTAACATAATTTTTTGGAAATGTTTTATCATTTAAAATTGAAATTTTAACTAACCTCATAAACACAACTGAACAAACCTTAACAGGTTTGACCTATTGACCTATTTGGACATCTAAAGGTCATTCTTGAGACTTTCTGAAAAACCTTTTCCTTTTCTTATTTATATGATTCACTTAAAGTAACGGTATTGCCTACATAAAATCATGACCAGTCTCAGAGTTATACAAAATTTATACTTCTTAAAAATGCGTTTTATCTGGGTCCAGCATGTCCTGCTGTATGGGATGGGGGCTGCTATATTTCAAGTAAAAGCTATCTAGACTGTGCATAAAACAGCATACTCATGGCTTTAAATCTAGATTAGATGAGTGAATAAGTTACTTATTTGTCTCTCGCCTTTAAAGTAGCTTCTTCTGTTTAATGTGTTTGTTTGCTTTTGCATGTTCATGGGTGGGCTGGAGCTAGTTTACTAAGGCAACTTGTAATTGATTGTTTATATTAGAACCTGCTGGTGGCAAGTGTGAGGTTGGTGCAACCAAGAACCTGGGATAAACGCCAGTGGCAAACTGTTTTGCCACTGACCGTATTTCCCGATGTTGTCATTTCTCATTAGTTTATTTTCTGGTTTCATTTTGAAATTTATCATTTCATAAACGCATGTTCTTTTCCGCTTTATGTTTTGGCTGTGTGAGGGGGCTGTGTTGTCCGAATGCGGTCTTGCATATTGTACTTTCTACACCTTGCGGAATGAACAAACACACAATGGTGTAATTATTGTTCCGATTGCAACTAAACATATTAACCTGGTTTGACGGCATATTTTAAATCTTGTTTGGTTTCAGTATTAATTCAACTTCAACATTTTTGTCAATTACATGTTGTAAATTTTAAGCTTTTGCTGGCAAAACTTCCTGTTTATAGAAAAAAAAGCAAAAATATTTGCACAAACAAATGTTATATTATAAATATTTATACGGAAGTTTTAATCGTAGAGAAGGATGTGATGTTTCGTAAGATATGACGGTTGCTTTTGTTTGTTTTTGTTTTCCCCAACGAATGATTTATTAATGCATCTTTCTTGGAGCTTGTAAAATGTGCAGAACATTTTATAATTTGATTCTAATATTTCAAATTGAATAATGTTGTTAAATCAGATTAAAAATGTTAACCGACTTCTATGACATCGACATACTCGGTATACCTCGTAATGGGAAGATTTTTTTTTCTTTTAAATACTACCTTTAAAGAAGGGAATAATTCAATGATTTTATCAACAAAATGTGCAGATTCTGCACGTTTTATGAATTTCAAGCAGAAAGAAACAGGAACATAATGCTTGTTTGCATTAGCAAAATATTAAAAAATCCATTTAAAGCTGTTACATCCAGACTAAATATTCGACCGATTAGCCCGAGGATATAATCAATATCAGCCTCAAGCCTATATTGGCAAAAGGGCGATCTATAACACTCATACTGAAATTAATTCTTTACCAACTGTTGAACATGTTTTTGTGGTAGTGAAAAATACATGTTACGCAAAGTATGCATTCATTGAAATTCTTAACATTGTTACAATTATCAAATGGAAACTTTGAAATCCACCGAACAAAATCATATAATTATGAAAACATTGCGGGCTCGGTTTGATTGACCCTATTCATTGGCGCAATGCACAATACTGCCCACGCCGCCTAAACTAGTTTTGACAGTACAAATTGAACCCATCACAAACGATGGTTTGCCTATGGAAGTGAAGCTCGAGAAAAGTGATACAGCTTAAAATATACATTGAGATTTTTTTTAATTCTAAGAAAGTTTATGCTCAGAAATCATTATGGATTGAAATTTAATTATTACTTGAACAGAATGCATTTTTTTCACACAGAGCAGAAAAAAAGATTCATTTAATAATTACTTGGATCAAACCCAGTGTCAGTTTATATAAATGATCCCCTTGAATTCTAAAACTATAATTGCAACATTCGTAATTTAATTTGAGCTGGGTTTAAAATTTCATTTGGAAAATACCTTAAGGGTTCAAAAATCTTTGCAAAAAATCTTTCCTGGGGGTTGGGTATATGATTATCCGTTCCTCGCCCAACCCTGTTTACGGACAGACGTGCATAACGTATGAGGACGTGCAGAAATTTGGAGCTCCTAAAACCTGACACTGATTTCTTGTCGTGGAAAGGATATATAACTTCGATTAGGCAATAGAAAAAAAATATTTTAGATTCTCATCCCCGCCCGCCCCTGTACAAAACCACCCGCCCCAAACAATTTTATTGGCAAAAAAATCGGAACCTATTCTTTTCCGGACCGAACAGATTTTAGACCTCCGAATATATAACTATTAAAGACTGGTATGGCTTTTCAAGCAAGAATAGGCACCAACCTGCTACTTTGGTAAATTGTTATCCTGATTTTTTGGAAGAAATTGAAAAGATGGACGAATATTCTTTACCAAAGGTTCTGGTAACTATAAATGCCATTGTCTCAAAATTTTAAGTTAGTTTTTACTTCTGTTCTCAGGTATTTCGTTAATAAAAAATAAAAATTAAAAGTGTCCGCCCGCCCCTTTTTTCCCCAAAATCCGGATGAGAATCTAATAATTTATTTTCTCTGGCCTAAGTTCCCATAGACATATTATATTAGGCTCATTGTTATCGTATGATTGTTACGTCGATAATGTACTGCTAACTATGTAATTTTATGTTGGTTCCAAAAACTATTTTTCACAGTCCCAGCATATTCTTGTAAAAATGTTTATTCTTTAAGAATTAAAGAAAATAAAGAGAAATCTTACTTTGTATGCAGACGTATTCCAAGTAAATATAGGACGGCCCCTGTGCTCCGTAAGTACAGAACACTTGTGTTGAGTTGACCAGTGTCACATTACATGACGACCTTCCGGAACACTCGCGTTTAATACTGGACAAGTCTTGAACAGTGACAAGGCAATCGCTTGCATTGAACTGACAGCACGTGGTGTTACATTGAGGATTATATCCGTACTGAACTTGTTGTAATGCTATAACATTACTTGAGCCGCAGTCAATCTGAACACTGTTAAGATCGCATGAAGTGTTGCTAAACAATGTTTCTCTGATTGAAAATTGGGCTGAAATGGTATACAAGTGCATGCATAAGTACAGACATCCGGATGACTAAATAAAAGTTAAAAACATCGTTCATATTCATATTCTTTGTCTAAGTATTCGGTATATTTATTTTTGATGACTCAGTCTTGAAGAGAGGGGGACACGGCATTCAAATCCAAACGGCAATCGTACATTGAGGTTATCATACAGTCATATAGCAGCAAAGTATACTTTACTGTGACATGCATGAAGCTTAAGGATAAAATATTCAGACAAAAATACGAGAGAACCAGGCGACGCAAGTTTGCTATATTGTGTCACTGCAAATAGATCTTTAACTGCATCGCTCCTCCCTACAGTCTAATCATTCTATACAGATTATTATAAATTACTAGTACATGTACATGCATATCATCTAAGAAACGTAACAGTATAAAAAAAATTTCTTTAGATTTTCTTGAAATGTCCGTACTCACTATTATCTCAATTTGAACATTTGCATGTACATGTAATTGCAAACAATCGATGGATTATTTTTAAACGAAAACAAATATTTTTTTTGATATGTGTTATTTTCAAATTTCTTCATTTGAGATGAAATCACCTACCTGTCGTAGAATGTAAAAGCACTACAACCGATAATGTTAAAGTCATTAAATACATTAAATACGCCATCGTTATAAATGGTATTCTTGTAGTGCGGAGTTTTGAAATGTCTGATCCTGATATTTATCAAGCTCTCAAACTTAAATTCATCCAGGAACTGTACCACGGACACAGCTTTAAACTCTAGCTTTCGAGATTTATTCCAAGATAATTCTTTTTAATCATTTTATATGCATCCCAAAAATGTTTTCAATTGATACGGACGAATAATGTATTTGCCTCTTAAGAGTATTTCGTTTTATCTCGAAAACACGGAAGTTTGCTAATTTCATTTAAAATTTGTAAACACATTTTATTGAGGAAGAGTTAAAGATGTTTGTTTTTTTATTCATTGCATTTAGTATTTGTCATACTTTTAAATATCATTAAATTTTGGGTGGTTAATTTTCGCTTAGGCCTATATCGTACTTGGAAAGGTGCGCGTAATAAAACCCCTGCGAAATAAAACCACTCATAATAAAATTTTATGATAATAAAACATGCATGAATTAATGTCATCTGCGCGAAATTCGATAACCGAGAAATTTACTGATACGACAGTATTTATGTTTAAAACGTGCGGAAGATATATATTGAGAATGATAGGAGATAAGTTCAAAAACGAATTTATTTTTTCAAAATAGTTTATTTAAAATATATTCAATATAATATAATGCAACTGAAGGTTTCGTTCTTAATAGACTTTTTCATGTTATAAATGTTATGTAGAGAGTAAGTCGTCAATAAAGCTAACTGTTTTAGTTGATATATTGCTTCTAAGTTTGGTATCATTACAGGTAGTTGACTACCGGTACTGATAGTGAATCAGGCTGCAACTTCAACATACCCAAACGCTGCATGTAATGGTCCATGTTGATTTGCATTTAGTTCCGCATTAGGTGTCCTTGCATAAACGTTGTTGCACGTCAGCCCTATAAAGGAATAGCACGTGACTTAATTTCACATCTTTTATCGTCATAGGCCTTTTGTTGTGAATTTCAGTACATATTTATATTGTTAAGCCAATCTCATAAATCATTAAGCGAAATGCTTGAATGTAAAAAGGTGAAATATGCATATCAGGAATCGCCACATTCAGAAAAAACAGCCTCCCCACAGAGTCAAGAAAAAGAGAGGGAGAGAGCAAGGTTAATAAAATGATCAGTTTCAAAAGAGACACCACTAACAATTAAGAAAAATGAGAACCCGAGGGGTTACCGCCTTGGAACGGTCAGTGGCAAATCAAATTGGCAATGGGGATTTAAACCAGGTTCTACGGTGCACCAACCTCACACTTGCCCCAACAGGTTCTCATATCTCAAACCAAATACAAGTTGTCTTGGTGAAACCACCCCAACCCACTTTTAGGCTCAACAATGTTGCATGCAAAAGCACACAAACATATAAAACATAAGAATCTAATAGCATTGCAAAGCCAAAGGGCGGGTACTCAATGATCTTACCGAGACGACCAGAGCTCCTGGAGTAAAATCAGAAAGAACACGATGACAGGGATAAAAGAAACAAATCGAGCTTCTAGGTTCTTTTAAGAATAGATTTCCCCATAAAACTTCATAAACTCTTAAACCCCTTCCACCGTCATCCCAACAAAGCGGTAAGCATAATAATCAACTGTAGAAGGGTTAATCACCAGGCATGCAGAGCGCTGTAAAATATCATGTTGGTAACATTTCTTTTTAAATTTACAGATGTTTTTTACGAATAACCGGGAGAAATTAACATTGTCTTTTATCTTCTTCAGTTTGTAAACTAAATCTCCACAAAAAACTTGCTGTGAAATACCTTGTTGCACTAGTGATTTTAAACTGCACCTGTATTTATGAATTAGATCTGGGTATCGACGATAAAACTTGCAAAATGTTTTCCTTAATTTGTGATACCATTAACCTTGTTTTAAAAGTTTTTCTGTAATGGAAAGATTACGTTCATTGAAATCATTAACATAATTGGAAGCTCTTGAAAAGCGAACAAGCTGTGAAATATAAACCCCGTAAGATGTTGCACGGGGAACATTACCGTCTAAAAACGGAAAATTTACTATTATATTAAAAATAAAGATAAACTTTGCATTTGTATTAATATTTAAGTACATGTATTTTTCCTTTCCTTATATGTTAAAAACAAAAGCTGCTTTTGGTGAAGTTAATTTCAAACTATTAGCAGCTCTATCGGATGTCTTTGTTTTCCACTGATTCTTAAAATAGATCAGCAAGAAATAAACATAGTTTGTTTAAACTTTGTGACCTTCAAAAGGTTTGAAGCGGTCCTGGATCCCGGATAAGTACATTTTTAAATAATCTAAAAGAGTATGCAAAAATATTTGAACAAAAGAATCATGTAAAATATAAACCATATCAGCATATCAATGTTTGTTAAAACAATACAGATTTACTTCCGTCATATGCCTTGCACGTTTGAAATGTAGATGTACAGCATGATTTCTCAGGTAAAATCTGTTTTCCTCAATAAAGCTTGCTTTGTTTCTATGCAAGAGGGCATTTAATTTAATTATTGTTAGTATTAGAAATAAACACGCTCTGTTTTTACTTCAAAAAATGAACAAATAGTGCACGTGAACTTATGAAAAGTGAAAAAAAAACATGTGAGGATATCAGGGAATGCCACATGCAAAGATACATATCTCCCCACGCGCCAAACAGTAGAGAGGGAAAGAGAGCATGGGTAGATAAAATAATCAATAAGAGGGTTGATCCAGAAGTTCGTACAATTGGCCTATAACTTTTATAAAATTAGTCCGTTAATTGAATACTTCGCCAGAATTGAAGTTCAGAACAAAAGAAATGCATGGTAGTTATTAGTATTACCATAATATACCTATCAGCCGTAAATGACGTTACCATAGCAACACATAACCAACAAAGCGGGGGAGCATTTATTTATTGTAACTATCTTTTAAATAAATAAAGTTTTCTACAATTTTTAATTAAGATAATTTAGTACTTAGTAAGCATGGTCTATAAAAAATCAATATTTATAAGACAAAGTAAATAACCATGAACGCACTGTACTTACTATTAAAGTATGAGTAAGCGTCAGACACCGGAAACATTGTTTTAATACTACAGAGACAATGTGTTATTTTAGGGTTTTCAAGAACAATTTCCTGAGTAGAGTCGGATGAAAAGCAATGACGATGAACTAGACATTCATTTAAAAAAGGTTACTATAATGTCCAAAGCCTGTCTGGATGATTGCCCAGCGCACTTGCTGTTTAACATTATGTGATAGATATACGCAATACGTTGAGCTCATATTTAAATATAAAAGTAATTTCAAGAGATTCAGACTCGGATATAAACCATTAAAACAAGCATCAATTGTGTATACAACAAGCTCCCGAAAGACAGTGGCACTGTTTTGATTTTTCACAAAACGTCAAACAATTAACATCATATGTTTGTCAAAAAAAAAATAAAAAAATAAAGCTCAAAAGAAAACATAAATAGAAACCTAAGTATGTTCTCCAAGGATCGAATGCACTACGTCATTATTTTAAAGATTTTGAATTGAGAAGCATCTAATCCTGATAATTAAATTTCTCGTGGGCAGGCGTGTGGTAGAAGCAGCATGTATAATGCTTTGATGCTTTGCACTAAAATTGTTAATATTTTTGTCTAAAGACGGGGAATAAGGAAAAAAAAACACTTTCGACCCTAAGGCTGCTAGATATTAACATAGCTAGAGCTATTTCTGTTTTCTGTCTGCGGAATTGTATCAGTTTATTATTTTACTTTTATAATAATAATTGTGTTTCAACATTTGTAATGCCAGACTCTCCAAGCTTTATAGTAAACTATTTACTGACACTTTTAAACAATTTATTAAGCTCAGTTTAAATTATTTTAATAGAACTGATGTAAAGAGAAAAAAGTCATTTTTACTGGTAGGTAAGTAGAGATAGTATCTATAATTTTATGGGTATATTGACAGAGAAAAACAAGAGATGGAAGTTCCAATTTAAAAAAGTATTTAAGTTTATTGAAAAAATCAAATTCAACATATGGGTTGAAAGCAGTGCCGAGACAGCCATTGATAGTGGCAGGAGTAAAGAGGACTTTCCAATGCTTCTTACTTGTTATCACGTTTTCCAAATTGCTAATTTGTTTAGAAATAACTCCATCCCTTAGGAAGCCTTGACGTGCACAAATGCTTGAAATAATTCGATATCGAGTATTAAATGAGTTTACGTTTCTCGAACTATTGTCATGCAATTATATCTCAAGTTCATCAACTTAATTATTAATTTTCGAAAATTAATTGGTCATTAGCACGCGATAATTGCAGCAATAAAACCAACGGACAAGCGAAACGCGTGGTCAGCTTGCAGTCATTGTACATTTGCTTGTACAAAATAAGTTTAATTTATTAATTTCTTTTGTTTTATTTAATAACTTAGCAGTTTTGGACGATACGCACTAATGGTATGTATATATCATTTCTACGGTATAAAACATGATTTCTTTAATGATAAAGTTTAATTTTTAATCCAGAATTTAACCCTGTTTAGGGTACCTTAAAGATGGCTTCCAATATTGATATCATTAAGTATATTTTAATGAATCTCTGAATAATAAAATATTTTGCAACGAATAAAGTTGGTTTTCCTAAACTAAAAACAAATAAGTTAAGCTTTAGATAATCATTTTGTTATTAATTCACAGCTTAAATTAATAGAAATGGTAATTAAACTATGCACATTTAATGAAAAATTACTTCTTCTTCAGAATGTAACTCTTCTTTTTTTCATGGGCACCCTTAGTTAATGTAATGCTCCGATAACAGACAGCTTGCTTGTCGGTTTACGTAGCAGCGGTAAAATTGTCGACTGTAAACTTCAATGTTTGTGTTGTATATCCGATAAAAAACGAAACAAATATTTAGTAAAGTATATTATAAATTGTACAAACGGATAACGTACGATGATACAGTTAAAAGTTATGAATGAAAAGCTCTTTGCAAAACAATCTTTTCAGTCATAGAAATGCATGTTAAGGGTAACGTTGTTGTTGTTTCAGTTGCTAATTAACCTTAACAAAATAAATATATAATGATATTGCTAGAACACAAGAGCAATATATAATGGGAGAAAATAGCCACTTCTTTTAAAGCCACAATAAACTTGCCAAAACGTTTTTTCTTCATTGTGAAAATTAATTAACCACGTTGATCCTTTTCAAAAGAAAGTATAAATGACCAACTGTTTATGTCCTCAAATAATCCCCAATCATTGAGTCCCGGTCCGAATAGTATTTTTGTAGCCCACAAAATTACTAACCAATGTTTACAATCACTCGGCGAAAAGTTATCGGTTTTTCCGTAAGTGGGCCGTAAGAACGAAGTGACGTCATTCTGTATAATTAGCGACCTTCGCCTGCCGAGAGTTGCCGAAAATCAGCTCGGAAAGATTCGCTGTTTGTTTTGTAAACAAAATAAACGATCCGAAAAACGCCCAAAACATGCTGTAAATCAATAAGATAATACCATTTTCTTATTGTAAGGTTTATTTTTTGTGTTATTATTCATACAGGTGAAATCTAAAATGTTTTGGTTAATAAAAATATGCTGTTTGGCAAGTTTATTGTGGCTTTAACCTCAAATTTCCGAAACCGGCATTTCAGATGTCAGATTAAATTGTTGGATTAGACATGTGCCTAAAAAGACAAATCTTTCATTCACTAATAATTCAGACTGTGTAAAAAATCTAAAACTTAAAATTCCACGCTGCCTTTATTTTCCATAATTTCATCAATTTCTGATAAGTATTGAACTTGCATTAAATTTCCTCGGAAATTTTGATTTCTTATTTTTATTCACTTCAGGTTGCATACATGTAAGTCGAATCAGATAAAGATGTTGAATTTAATCCCGCCATAAAGACTTCCCCCGTTCCTATGAAATATGTTATCCTGTCATAAAAACACGTTTCTGAATTATATCCTGTCTTGAGAACAACGTTGGTTTCCGTTCTTTACTTTGCAAAATGGTATCCCGTCATAAAAACTGACTGACTTGGTCCTTATGTTTTTTGTTTTTTTTTTTGTTTTTTGTTTTTTTTTTCGGGCCCCATTTAAGGGTTACCCCATTTATTTTCCATTTCTTTTACAATTACAATTACATAACGTTATTATGAAAACATGATCAATAAAGTAGAGATAGTGTAAGTAATCGAGTTATTAGGCAATACTGATCCATTGTTCATTTGTGATTTGCTCCCTACAGAGAAAATAACTATTTGTACAGACTGGAACACCGAAACGTTTTAGAATGTAATACAAGAAAAAAAAAACAACAAAAAAAAACACAATAGAATTAATGGAAATAAAACAGCTTTCGCATATTTCTCTAGAATGTTAGTGTATACATGTAAAAAGAAAATTAAAAAAAGAATCGCGCAATTCCCACCCCCTTCCCTTTGACCCCCAAAGCGTGTTGTAAATAGTATTTTTTTAGTTTAGTTTAATGCTTGTTTTATTGTTTTGAAAAAACTAAGCTTGCTTTGTGGCAGATTTAAATTATTCTTCAGAAGGAAAAATAACAATCTTATATAAAAAATTGCAAACCAATTTAATTAAAACTGTCAGGGATTTTCATTTCTAGCAGTCTTATTAAGTATTTTGCCGAAATTTTTGTCGAAAGAGTCTTGTTTTCCATGTTTAAGTGCAATATGTTTCTTTGTTTTTAGTTTTTGTCTCAAATAGTCTTTGAACAGCAATACAGATAGGTGTAAATTACATCTTTCTTTAAACTTTGTTTTGTAAATAAAATATTTAATGATCGAGTACATATAATTTTTCATCTCATTATTTTCATTTGAAAATATGAAATTCTTTTCTTCAAAAGAAAAGTCCAATTGGCATTCGTTTTTCAGCCAGAGTCTTATTTCATTAATAAACTTATTAACTACAGGACATCTAAAAAGAATGTGTATAATGCTTTCTGAAGAATTATGACAGAATGAACATCTGTCATTATCAGATTTATTGATCTTATATAGGAGAATTCTGGTTACTAAAATGCTACTATTTATTTTAAACTGAAAGCTTTTCAATTTAATGTCATCAATTAGATTTACCCATTTATAACCGAGTGACATTTCTTCGATGGAAATATTTCCCAAAATATTATTCCATTTTTCAGAAATAGTGATTTCCTTGTTAAAAAGCAAAGTTTTGTAAAATAGCTTACATCCTTTTATGTATTTTACTAAGCATTTTAAGTATGGGTTTAGGTACATATTGCATTTAATAATTTGAACATTAGGCTGGGAATGTGTTATTGTTTGTCTCCAATCATTGGGTATATTATTCAAAACTCTGAAGTAATCGAGAAATGTTCCTTGAATATGGTATCTTCGTTTTAATTGATCAAAAGATAAGAATTTTCCCGTTTCATCAATCAAATCTATAACATAGACTATATTGTTTTTATGCCAATTTTCGAAGTACAATTGTTTATTTTCTAAATTATGATTATACCAAAGAGGAGAAGTCAGGATGTCTTCTAACTTTTCTATTTCGAATTTAAGAGCAAAAGTATGCCAACTTTCAATAACATTTTTCCAAAATGGATTTTTTATATCCTGTGCGCATATGTTTAAGTAGTTAGACCCTAAGCTTATTAATTTTGGTAAACTAAAGGTTACAAGCGATTCCCAATTATTATTTTGTTGCAGTATTAGTCTTCTTATCCAACTAATTTTCAAACTTTGTATAAAGCTGTTGATGTGAATCATTCCTAGACCACCTTGATCTATCGGTTTATAGGCAAGCTTGCGTTTGATTCTGTCTGGGCCATTGTTCCATAGATATTTAAATGAAATAGTTTCAATTTGCTTTATAATATTTTTAGGCGGAGTTGGTAGAGATATAAATAAGTGTACAAACTTTGATATAATTAAGGATTTAATAATTGTTATTTTGCCAAATATTGTTAAGTTTCTTTTCGACCATACATTTATCGTACTTTCACATTTTTTTATTATTTCGGGACCATTTAAATTCCATATTTCGTTTACATCTGAAGAGAGAGTAACTCCCAATATTTTTAAAGGAGCATTGGTCCAGTCTAAGGCAATGTCTGAACACAGTCTTTGAGGTGAATTTGTGAGAGAGCCTATCCATAATGCTTTGGTTTTTTCAATGTTAATTTTTAATCCTGACATATGGTAAAACTGATCTAAAATTGATAAACAGCATCTGAGAGAAAGTTCTGTACCATTTAAAAAAATCTGCGTGTCATCAGCGTACTGACTTAGTTTATGTTCAGTGTTATAAATACGAATACCTCCTATACTTGGGTTGTGCCTAATCATTTTACCAAGAATTTCAACACTAAGTATAAATATGTAAGGTGAAATTGGATCACCTTGTCTACAACCACGACCTAATTTAAAAAAATCTGAAAGATGACCGTTTTGTAAAATACAAGTTTCTGAACCACTTTGGAAAGTTTTAATCCATTTTTTAAAAGAAGGGCCAAATTCATAGTAATTTAGGACTTTATGTATAAATTTCCAAGATAAGGTATCGAATGCTTGTTGAAAATCGACCGAAAGTATAAGCCCAGCAATATTTTGCGCTTTAGTTTCGAAAAGAATGTCATAAATTAATCTAATATTTTCTCCTATAAATCTTCCAGCTATGAAACCTTTTTGATCAGGGTGTATTATTTTGTTTAAAATTTGTTTTAATCTATTTGCAATAACCGACGAAGCGAGTTTATAAATGACATTTAATAAGGATATTGGTCTCCAGTTTTTTAATGAGGTTCGGTCTTTATTGGGTTTTGGAAGACAAGTTATGACCCCTTGTTTCTGTGTTACTGAAAGATTTTCATTTAAATATCCAAAGTTAAGGGATCGCAAAATAAAGTATGAAAGATCGGGCCAGAAGCATTTAAAGAATTCGTTAGTAAAACCATCTAGACCCGGACTTTTATTGGCTTTTAGATTTTTCATCACTATATTTAGTTCACTTATTGTTATTTCGCCCTCTAGGAGGTTCTTTTCAGTATCTGAAAGTTTATTTGCATTTTCGCCAATTATATCTTGTAGGGGTGTATCATCAATATGAGTAGTATGTTTATAAAGAGTCTCATAATATTGTTTTTGATAATTAATAATGGAATTAGTTGAAGTGTATTCTTTATTATGTTCATCTATTAGTTTAGTTATTGTTTTGTTTGTATATTGTCTTTTTTCTAGCTCAAAAAAATATTTACTTGGTTTCTCACCGAGGTCTTCATACCTACTTTTGGATCTAATCATAACACCCTCAATTTTCTTTTTTCTTAGTTCTTCTAGATCTCTCTTTTCATTATTTAATTCAGTAATAAGAATTTCGTCGGAATTTTGAAAGTTGGAGCAAAGCTGTTTTTCTATTTTCTCTATGTTTTTTAACAAATTTAGTTCTAATTTTTCATTTAATTTCTTTTTTTGAGCACTATATTTGATAGTTTCTCCTCTTAATATTACAAGGAAAGTTTCTAAAAATAGCTGATCATTTATATTTAATCGTAGGTCTTGATATGAGTTAGTGTTTATTTCATTGGGTTGAAGTTCACTGTGTTGAGAAACTAATGTTTTTAGTGTATTTTTTACCAAGTGTATATATTCAGGATCCCTAAGTAATGAATTGTTTAATTTCCAGTATCCTCTTCCTCTTTCTGTTTTCTCAAGATTAATGTGTATAACAATTCCCGAGTGATCAGATCTATAGCCCGGAACGATTTTTGATTTTGTAATAAAAGGTACGCAGTTGGTACTAACAAGAAAAAAGTCTAGTCTGGATTGTTTACGCACTGGATTACATCTTTTCCAAGTATATTCCCTGTCATGTTTATGAAAATTCCGCCAAATGTCAACTAGTTCTTTTTTATTTAATAAATTTAAAATTACACTTCTTGCCTGATGATTGTTTATATTTCGGTAGTTTTCGTAATCTAAATCTGGGTTAATCACGAAGTTCCAGTCACCACAGTAAATTATGTATTCATTTTGTAATTGTGATACTTTTCTAATAAGGTTTGAGTAAAATACTGGATTATCCTCATTAGGTCCGTAAATATTGACTAGTGTTACATTTTTATCACAGATTACCATATCTAATATAATAAAATTACCACTATCATCAGCTAAAACTTTTTTTATTTTATAATCAAAGTTATTTTGAAATAATATAATTACACCTCTGCTATTACTTGTAAATGGTGAAATAATACATTCGTTTCCCCACTCTGCTATTACATATTTAGTTAATGACATTGGAATGTGTACATCTTGTAAGCACATGATATTGTATTTCTGTTGTCTAACAAAATGAAAGAAGTCCCTTCTTTTTTGGATATTATTTAGTCCCTGACAATTTTGTGAAAAAATTATCAAATCACCCATTAGGTAATAAAATTATTGAAAAAATTCTGCCACAAAGTTGTAATAAGTCTACTGTTGCAAGGTTAATAACAAAACACGCTATGCTTCCGACCTGAATCATATTTAAAAGCTATTTACTTGCTCAAAAAGTGAAGGTAATTGCGAAAGAATTCTTATTTATCATATAATGCTGATGTTCAATAATAATTTTTAAATATGTTGACAATGAACTGTATCTTCCCTTCTAAAGAAATCTATAATTAGAAAAATTGCTAAAAAAAAAAGCATGTATACTATCTTGGCTGAAAAGTTACACCTTGTAATACCGGTGACAACCATAATAATAGTCAAATTTTCAGTTCAGGTACCCAATCGGTCCCGGCACATTTGCGTTATGAATCCAGAATGTGTTAGGAGTCCATCATCTCCGCCATATCTCTCTTATTCCGTGATGTTGCCAGAACACATCACAACCTCCCTACTAGTTCCCGGCCCTTAATTCTAGATTCTGAACACAATCCGGGACCAATCAAACGCTGAAGAAACTGACCGATTGTCTATGAATTTGGTAAAATAACATAAGTTACTGGATTACAGTAATAGATTTTGTGGTTTAATACCTTTACCGATCAATTTGCCGCATATAAAACTGCACTTACACCGTCTCATGTCCTAGATTTCGACTTGACCCAGTTAAACATGGTTGAACTTGATTATTTCTACAAACAGTTCTGAACACAGTTATTACAGTTTCGTAAAATAATCTTTTTTAAATAAAAGGTTCAGTGTTTCAAGATTCATATGGAATGAATAACCTGTCCAATTTGGTGTGTGTGATCAAATTCAAGAGTGAAATAATTCAGTTACACACGTCAGACTTAGTGTACATGTACTTAAAAGTGTAAACAATTATTCCGGATGAAAGAGAAACCATGAGTACGAATAAAAGTGTAACAATAAACTTTCAACTTCTGATGCAAATGCCAGTTTACTGTGTGTGTTATCACCAAACCCCGAATCGGCCTCCAGGACATGTGAGGTGTAAGTAAATTTACATTTACAACAGATGAAAAAACAACAACAAAACAACCACAAAAACCTGCATTATATCCAAATAAGATAATCACGGTTGCAACTCAATTTACTTTGCTAGGCTGACTTTTTAGGTCACCAACCAAGGGTGCCTTCATAACCAATACCTCCATGTAGACACATTTTCACGCATGTGCGACCGGTGCAGATCCGGATCAGCCGGCAAATCACGGCCGGGTGATCAGAGTCCGCACCAGTTGCATATTGATCGGGTAACCTATCAACTAAAATAGCTGACAGTGCAGGTCCCGATCAGACGGCAAAAGCGCCAGCTAATCCGGATCCACACCACTTGCCTGTCGACAAAGGTGTGCTGATGGAGGGAGGGGTTAAATAAGGCACTAACTTTCATAATGTAAGATAGATCTATATAAATGATGTTTACAAGTAATAAGTGTTACAATCAACAAAGTCTATTAATCGTCAAGGTTGTCATCTGTCCTCTATAGTTCGTATTCATTAGAACTAGGTGATGAATCTACATTCCAAACATAATTATATAAGGTTCGTTAAAAAGACTCAGTTTTTCGTATTGCAGCCCCTATTCATTTTTATTTTCTGTAAAAATACAGCTCATTACACAGAATCTGCACTCTGTGAATATGTACCCTTTTATTAGTACAAATTGTTATAAAACTGGTACTAGGAAAATAGTTTCTTATTTCAGAAAACCAAAACAAACAAAAATAAAAAAAACTGAAAGTACAGAGGAGAGTATAGACAGAATTTAATGTAATAATCTGTAAATTTTTAAAATGAGTTTAGTGCAGCATAGTTATGTAATCAGCTGTAATTTTTTGTCTTTTTTTTGTCATTGATTTCAGCTTTCATACTAATGCAAAATGTTTGTGTTGAACTAACTTATCTCAATTTACACATTAACACTACATTTAACACTATGTTTATCCAAGGAATTCATTTATCCTTATTTTACTGTACGTCGTTCCCAAGCCGAGGTTTTGTCTTTACGAACTTCCAGGAATACTGATAAACCCTGTTCAATAATTCTGGTTTTCAATCCCTCTTCCTTTCGAATTGTGTATGCTGCTTGAGCTAAACGCCCTCTTTCCTTTTTCATCACCACCGGTAAGTCTGAAAGGATTCGTTTTCTTTCATCTCTTAAAGAAGGATGAAAAGCCTTCGACATCACTAGATCCCGATCTGGCATTGTAGCGAATTTCACTATAATAGGTTTTGGACCTGCTGCTTCGCTTGGCATTCGGTGATAGTTTGCCAATACCATCTGTTTAACAATCTCCTCTTTGATTTCCAATTTTGATTTGAAGAATTCTTTCATAGTGACTTTTAAGTCCTCATTCTCTACTTCCGGAAACCCGTAAAACAAGAGGTTGTATTGCCTATCGTGTTTTTCCTGCCATAGAAATTTTCTGTTCATTTCTTCAAGGGCTTCTTTATATTTTCTTATCTCATCACTGTTTTCTTCTGCTTTTTCCTCCATTCTCTCATTATGGAAAGACACAGAATTCTCAATTTCATTTACCTTTTGTTTAAGTTCAGATACCTCAGTTTGTGTTTTATTCATATCTATCCGCACTGAATTTATATCTGATTTTATTTCGTTGATCATAGCTGTCCATTTTACATCTAAGTTCCCTAGCCTTTTTTCCATTTTTTGGTCAAAGTCCTTAAACATGGCCCCAATTATACTTTCCAATTGTTCTACATCTTGATTTTTTCCTTCTTTAAAATGGTCTTTTGATTTATCTGATTTTGGTGTCGATTTCGTAAGAAGTGACTGGTTTACAGACTCCCTCCTTGTCAGGCCTGCATTAGAACTAGGAGTTTTTTCCGCCATACTTATTCCTTTGTTTGTCTAGATTGATGAATCGAGCGCACCCAACCAGCATGGCGTGAAAATTTTGACCGGTCTCAAAAAGTGAAATTATCGTTAAATTGCTGAGTTTAAAGAGCTTAAAGACGATGAATTTGGTGAAATTGTAGTATCAACCAACTGTTGAGATTACTATGACATCAACAAATTTACAATAATCGGTAAATTAAGGAGAAATTTTATAAACGTTTGACACGGTACCCCACCCATCCATATTACTGTATCTAGACAAACAAAGGAATAAGTTTGGTCCTTATGTTTTTTATGATATGTAATGAAACAAGTCTGGTTCCAGTAACTATGTTTTGTAGGATTATTATGTTTTAAAATCAAGACTAGCCCCCGTTCCTATTAACAGTCGAATGTTATTGTGTCATAATAACAAGTCTAGTTCCCGTACCTATGTTTGTTGGATATTATTATGTTTTAAAAACAGCACTGGCTCCCGTTTCTATATTATGTCAAATGTTATTATGTCATCAAAACAAGATTGGCTCCCGTTCCTATGCTCTCTCGTATGGTTAACATCAAAACAAAAACATCCATTTTTATTATCGGCTAAATGTAAACTGTCATTAAATCCTGTTTCTACATGTACATGTATTTTGTTCTATATTTTATCTTGGCATAAACGCAAGCTGGTTTCCGCTCTTACGGTCTGTCTAATGATATCCGTCATTAAAACAATATCTACTCCCGTTCCTGTGTTTCTGTTGAATGTTTTACGTCATTAAAATGACAACAAGAAAAATAACTCTAACATACGATGGATTATCTTTGTTACTGTTATAACTTCCCCTGAAACCGATAATTTAAACTACACCAATCATACAAGATTAATTTCAAACTTGAGATTATGAAATATATTCAACAAAGTTGAGTTATTTTATGGAATTACCATTTAAATACATCCATTCGTTTGAAACCGTTTGCATTTAATAACAAATGGTGTAAAACAAATGTCAAAGGTCGCTAGAAGCGGGTATGTACTCTTTTGGTGAGAATCGCTCTATTCATAATAAATTTACTAATTTTTTACAAGTTTGTGTGAATCTGAAATGATGGCCTTGCAGTTACACAAAGGTTGTAGCAAAATTTCAAACAGGTTTCAGCATATCTTTCTCATAAAAGCTACAGTAACTAAAGATTTTTTGTCTTACAGATTTACACATACTTTACATGATTAAATGTCATAGGTTTATGAAAAATTTTGATGTTAATGACATTTGCATAACAGGAGTGATGGTGTATGATTAATGGTTTCATATTAAATTTTACATTTTGAAGTGTTTTCCATTTTCATTCAGAGAACTTATCTGTTCTGTTTTCAGGCAACCTGGACAACCTTACAAATTGTAGTTGCTATTGTCCTTGTGGGAAAATCAACAGCGTATCCGCCTAAACTCGTTTCAGACGAATCTGATAAAGGTGATCAATATCTAGCTACTGCTACCTTGAATGCGGAAATTCCTAACAGAATGGACCGAAGCATGTATCGTCCGTTGAACGGAAACTTCCTGTACAGGGTTGGACGGGGTGAAGCATGTCCCTGGGGATGTACTGGAAGTAATGACAATAAGTTGGATAACTGCGAGACAAAGTGCAAGATCGATTTCGCCGTTGATAACTATCGTTTTCAAGTTTGCCTTGAAGAATGCGCGACACGATACATCGGTTGCCTCACAGCATGTGCATAGAAACACATCAACGGCATATCGAGGAAATTCTTTGCGATTTTGATAAAGCATCCCATCAATTTTGTATCCAGTTTAAGGTTTATGTCATAGCGATTAGTTTACTGAGTAAATACTGTATTTGAAAACAAAATAAATTTAAATCCTAAGGAAGATCTTTACATGTTAACTATAACTATAAAATTGAAAAAAGGGAAGTGTGAGTCCTGTAACAGGAGAGTCTTAGCAAGCCGAATGCCAACTGCTTGACCACGCTATTTTTTCCGTATCTGACGTATGTTTTACCAACTAGTTATGCTTTTGGCTACTGTATGTGCAAAGACTAGGTGAATTAAACACTTGAACTGTAACAAGAATTGCTTGTACTCGTACATGTAGCTACAAAGAACTAATTCTTCACTTTCTAATAAAATTTCTTCCAGCAATGCTTGATGAAGATTAGATTTATAATCTTATTCAGTTTTTTAAAGTTCAAGACATTAAAAAAGTGAAATATGCATATATCTCTATAAAAAACTAGGTATGAAACATCTTGTTGCAATAGTGATTTTTAAACTGCAATTGTAATTTTGAATTAAACATGGGTATCGGCGATAAAACTTGCAAAAGGTTTTCCTTAATTTATGATACCGATAATCTTGTTTTAAAAGTTTTCTGTTATGCAAAGATAACGTTCATTGAAATCATGAACATCATTGCACACCTTCAAACGCAAACAAGCTGTGGTATCTTAGTATTTAAAAAGACAGTATCAATGTCTATTCCGTGTTCCTCAAACTCATCTGCAAGTTCAAAATAGAAACGCTACCAACATAATATGAGACTGTGCCGCTTTTCATGCCTTAAACACAAACAATTTGGTTGCCACTTCTTTATGAAATCGTGAAGCCAGAGGCAGGCCTTATGTAAGTTAAAAGGGTGAAATCAATATGTTGAATACATGTAGACCTCAGTAGAGTTAACCACATCTGGTCTCTATCTCATTGCCACACACCTAGTATATAACATACCCTATTAATCTACTTACCCATCGTTCAAAATTAAAAAAGAAAACAACAGAGTACTGTCTGTCGTGTTTCGACAAAATTGAATATTTGTGTTATTATCAGGACATAAAATGTGCATTAGATTTTCACGGTTTTAAATAAACATACAATAAGCACATTGATCTTAATACGTTTTAATTTATTAATTATGAATATATAGATATATGTGTAATATATAATTATATAAATATTTTCGAATCAAACAATTCCTCAAACCAAATTATTTAAAGGTATTGAAGTATTTATCCATGTGACTATAATATGGCGGAAACGACGGCATGAAATGGTATTGAACTGGTTGCGATCCATTAGTGATGAATAAATATTGAAGAAAATAAATCGTACGTTAAATATACATGAAAGCATAAGAAGTAAATACCAAGTACAACATGTACATTGGTATGTTCCACGCTAATACATTTTAACTTCAAAATTAAAATTTGGCTAATTTTCTATTTTCAACAGATTTCTGTTGTAATAAAAATACATTCATTTTACTGATTACAAGTTTACAGACATTTTTGCAACAAAACTATAGTAAGGATGAACAACTGTACATGCTGTATGCGCCGTAACATTTTAGTACCTTTTATTTATAACAAATCAATTCACAAAAAATTATAATCCAATCTCAACTCTACATAATACGTCAGTGGTACATGTAAAGTTCAAATAAAATACGATTACGATACAAAAAGAGCTGTTCATTTACGTGTTAAACGAAACGAAATTCTCAGAAACACTAACCATTTGAACTAACCGCAATTAAATTTATTAATTTATTCATAATCATGATGCAGCAACACATTAGGTTCAGCTATACAGTATGTTTCACCTATAGAACATCAGCCGATGTACAATTTTGTGACATGATTAAATTCGAAATATCCTTATTTTTTCATAGTTTTGATTGTTGAAAACTGTTATAATCATTGAATGTGTTGATTACAAAGTCAGGAACAGGTTTCGCATCAGTTTCCCGTGTAACTATCCTCAAGCACCTGCTGCCTAACGATTAGATACGCCGAATTCCCATATATTTCTCGTATTAAACAATACCCGACGTAAAGTACACATTTATAAATTCAAAACATCCTGATTGTTTCATCGTTTAGAGTGTGGCAAAATGGTATCATCATTTAACTTGTTGATTACAAAATCTGCAACAAGAGTCTGATTACAGCAGTTTCACCTCGTAATCTCCTCCAGCTCCTGCTGCACAACTGTGAGATATGCTGAAGTCATCCCATTTCACCTGGACATAGCCTGACCGGTCAACAGAAGTCACAGTGCCTGTATCACTCTGAAAGATACAACAATGCCATGTCCATGTAAAAGGTTTGTTTCATCTGCTCTTGTGCAAATGTACCACAGATATAATTTTGTATCAAACCGATTATAGTTTAAATGTTTATTTATATACCAAGGATCTAAAATGCAAAACAAAACGTGTGATTTTGCTGTCTTTTTCTGAATAAATGCATCGCGAAAAATACCTGTTATGTATAGCGGATAAGTTTACGGTTATATGTCCAAATTCTAAAGATACATTGCACAATTACCACATACTTATACATGTATAACGATTTTACCAAACCGGCAATAGTTTAAATGTTTATTTAGATACTAAGGATCTGTAAGACAGCTGGCAGTAATAAATACAACAACTCTTTACCTGTAGCACTAGAACTGTTGGCAGTAACACCAGTGTAATTGCTACTGACGCTATATGTTTTGGCAATAACATCAACATTGCTGCAGGCATTATAACTCTTGGTTGCTCTGATAACAACATTTTTTCTGCTGGTGACGCTATAAATGTTGAGAAATAACAGCAGTATTGCTGGTGGCATTGTATTTGTAAGCATTAACAGCACTATTTCTGCTGACAATAAAACTGGTGCTAACAACATCAGTATTGCTGCAGACAATATAATGGTTGGTAATTACACAACACTAGCATAGCTGCTGACAATATAACTGTTGATAAATAACAGCAGTGTCGCTGGTAGCACTATTACTGTTGGCAATAGCAACAGTATTGCAGCTTGCCCTTCAACTGTTGGCAATGGCAGCTGTTCTGATGGTAGCACTATAACAGTTGGCAATAATAGCTCTTTCGTTTATTGCAATACAGTGCAGCTGATGTCACTGCAACTGTGGACAATAACAGCTAATATCCTGGTGGTACAATAACAGTTGGAAAACAACTGGATTTCTGGTGGTATTACAGCATTACTGTTGGCACTACAATTATGTGCAATAATAGCTGTATTGCTAGTGACACCATAAGAGTTGGCAATTAAATCTGTATTGCTGGTGGCAAAACAGTATTGCTAGTGGCACTACAACTGTGGGCAATAACGGCAGTACAGCTGTGGACACTACAACTGATATCAAAAACAGCAGTATTACTGCAGGCACTATAACTCTTGGCAATAAGAGCATTATCGCTGGTGGCATTATAAGTATTGGCAACAACAGCGTTATTGCTGCTTGTAATATAACTTTTGGCACTAACATCAGCGTATTGCTGCTTGGCACTAACAGCAGTATTGCTGCTGGCTCTGCAACTGCTGGCAATAACAACAGTATTCAATTTGCTGCTGGCACTATACCGTATAATAGGTTTTATTCGCGAGCATAATATTTTCGCTATTTTCGCGACCGACATGAATTCGCTAAAATTAAAAACGCCAAAAGTTCCCAACAACACTCGCGTTAATTTCTGTTAGCGCACTTTTCGCTAAAATTACAACCGCGAAAATTAAAATTACGATAAAATCGCGAAAATTTTCGATCGCGAAAATAACCCATTACACGGTATCTGTTGGCAATAAAAAGCGTTATCGCTTATCGCTGGTGGCACTATAAAGGTAGACAACAACAGCGTTATTGCTGATAGTACTACAACTGCTGGCAATAACTGCAGTTTTGCTGCTGGCACTTCAACTGCTGGCAATAACTGAAGTATCGCAGCTGGCTCTACAAGTGCTGGCAATAACAGCAGTATTGCTGCTGTCTCTACAACTACTGGCAATAACAGCAGTATTGCTTCTGCCTCTACAACTGCTGGCAATAACAGCAGTATTGCTGCTGGTTCTACAACAGCTGGCAATAACTGCAGTATTGCTGCTTGCTCTTCAACTGCTGGCAATAACTGCAGTATTGCTGCTGGCTCTACAACTGCTGGCATTAACAGCAGTATTGCTGCTGTCTCTACAACTGCTGGCAATAAGAGCAGTATTGCTGCTAGCTCTACAACAGCTGACAATAACTGCAGTATTGCTGCTTGCTCTTCAACTGCTGTCTCTTCAACTGTAGGCAATAACTGCAGTATTGCTGCTGGCTCTTCAACTGCTGCCTCTTCAACTGTAGGCAATAACAGCAGTATTGCTACTGGCTCTACAACAGCTGGCAATACCTGCAGTATTGCTGCTTGCTCTTCAACTGCTGGCTCTACAACTGCTGGCAATAACAGCAGTATTGATGCTGGCTCTCCAATAGCTGGCAATAACTGCAGTATTGCTGCTTGCTCTTCAACTGCTGGCTATTCAACTGCTGGCAATAACAGCAGTATTGATGCTGGCTTTTCAACTGCTGGCAATAACAGCAGTATTGATGCTTGCTCTTTATCTGCTGGCAATAACTGCAGTATTGCTGCTGGCTCTACAACTGCTGGCAATAACAGCACTATTGCTGCTGGCTCTAGAACTGCTGGCAATAACAGTAGTATTGCTGCTTGCTCTTCAACTGCTGGCAATAACTGCAGTATTGCTGCTGGCTCTTCAACTGCTGGCTATACAACTGATGGAAATAACAGCAGTATTGCTGCTTGCTCTTTAACTGGTGGCTCTACAACTGCTTGCAATAACAGCAGTATTGCTGCTGGTTCTTTAACTTATGGCAATAACTGCAGTATTGTTGCTTGCTCTTCACTGCTGACAATAACTGCGGTATTGCTGCAGGCACTTTATCTGTTGGCAATCATAGCGTGTTTTTTTTTGCTGGTGGCACTACAACTGTAGGCAATATCAGCAGTAATGCTGCTGGCATTACAACTGTTGGCCATAACAGCTCAACTACTGACAAATATCTGCCATATTAGTTGCCGTTCTCACGCTGATAGGATGTACGAGTATTTAAACGAAATACGATTGAAGTTAGACAACGCCGACCATTTGCTGAAGATACATGCCGTTATAACACTTACCTCGTCTGATGCATTATAAACTCGTTTTCCGACGTCATAGCCCGCAGCTCGAGGATCTACAATGAAAAAATATATTATTGTAATCCTTTACATGCAGCCATACTCTCTTAATGAGAAAACTTACGAACAGTTATGTATCGACATTAGAGCCCTAAAAGGAACAGAATAGGTTTTACGTAGATCATCACTATAATAGTTTAAACCGTTAAGTATGATTTTTTCAGTGGTACAGTACAGTGGTAACATTAAGTGTCAACGATTGATTTTTACAGTATTACATGTGCACTTATTACAGTTATTTGCATTATTAGGTATACAAAGTTTATGAAATTGAGGTTTGATGAAACACAAACACTGTTAAACAAGTGACAATTCTATTTTCTTTTTTAAAAGTTAGCAGCAAATGACTTTTGTGTAATTATCTCATTGAATAAGATTAAATAACACCGAGTTTTTTTTCGTAGATTTAATGATGCGTTTGACTTAACCTGCCAGATGGTTTTAACGTTTCAGTTTTAATTATCTGAATGGTTTAATTTAACCTAAACGTCCATGTTACGATGATGGAATACTAGATAACAATCATAGAACAGAGACTCCTAATATCGCGCATATCATACCTGTATATTTTTGGGTTTGAGTGTATGAAAGAGGTGGGAGAGAGTAACGAAGTATTACTGACAAAATGAAAAGAAAACACCGCGACACATTTTTGCAATTACTCCATATTACTCAAACATTTGGGATTTCTTTAAAATTAAGTATAGAATATTTTCGCTTACACATTACAATTCAAAATTTCCGAGTTTACATTTACTACGTACTGGTCGCAAAGAGGGGTTTAGTAAACGGGTAAACGTTTTCGATTTCCGTTGTTGGTCGTTTAGTAAAATCATTAGTGAGAGTAGACTTATGATTTTTGAAAAAATAAAGAACCATTATAATTTTCATTCTTTGCATTTACATAAAATATTTATCAAAATGTTAAACTCAATCAGCGGCCTAAGATGCTGCCATTATTGTAAATTATGCAAGTTTATAAAATATTTTAAAATCATTATATAATTCTATTTTGCATTGATCAAATGTTTATAACCTAAAGTCGAAGTGTTCAATGTTCCTGTGATCCGTACTGATTTCGAATTGTAATTTCCATCGAACATGTAGCGACATGAAATTTTGAACAAAGCATTTTCTGCAAGGTACAGGCCATGTAAACTTTAAGCCGAACTATTACTTGGATTTTATTTTACTGCGATACCAAACACCTGTTTAATGGGTCAATCGGAATAAATATTGGCACATTAAACAGGTGTTTAATATATATAATTGTATTTCAAAGTCAACAAACATGAACGTTTGACATATGGTAGGCTTGCTTGTACTTCCTGGCAACAATGAAAGAACAAATTTTTTTTTAACGAAACTAAATGTTTATATAACAATACAAAATTTGATTCATCCTTAAAAGTACTAAGTTTCATACATGTACATTCTAAATACATACGAGGACCTTTGAATCTGTAATGCGGTATCAATTTCTTGATATATAAAAATATATAAAGAATTTACTCTTAATCTAAATTATTACTTTAGTGGATTTAGATAGAATAGCACTGATTAAAATCATCTCCTTAAAACCGCTACGCTATCAGGATCAGACGACGAGTCCCTAAAATGTGCTTTTATTAATAGTAGTTTCGCCAACAAAATCTCAAAAGTACACGTGTGCTGATTGCCGTAAATGTATAAACAGTATTTAAAAACCATGAACAGTGTTGACATCCCGATAAAGATATGTTTTAATAAAGATAACTGTGTCTTTTCATTTGCAGATCATTTCGAGACCCTTGACGATAGCGTTATGAATCATACTTCCTGTGTTGCCAGTTTCTAAAAATAGTATTCGGGGAAAACCCACTATAACTAATATAAGGTATTTGCGGGCAATCGTCAGATCTTACATTTTGTTCTGAGATTGATAGAATAGGACATTGACATAATAAACACATATAATCATGAGCAATATATCACAAATCGGCACGTCAATGATTATTAAACAATCAAGCTTCGAAAATAAAATCATTAATGTATAGACTGATCGAAATTTTCAAACACTTAGTTATATTATGAAAAGTATCTATTATGCTGTGACACATAGAAATAACTTAAAACATCCTAGCGAAGCCTTTTTATGCTGACTAACGGCAAAACAAACGCATATGTCACATGAATTTACACGTCACGGGTAGAATACCAGGAAGACTAATATTTTTGTCTGGTGAAGGCAAGGTTATGATACAGTATTTATATTAATGACGAAGACGCTTAAGTGGCAAATTCTTATATGAATTATTGTCTGTGTTTAAAGCTTTACTATTTTACAGCTTTGTAACGAGATGCATTATACAAAAGACAAATGTTTCAGAACTCAAATGTATAATACTCTACGAGGTAATTGGTAAACGTTCTTCACAGTGGACCCAGCCTCAGTTGTTGGTTTATTCTCCGCCTTTATCAGACTGGTGACTTTAATGACACCCAGCTTCACAGATGATTTCAGCATTTCTTTCACCCTTGTTTCCGGTTCGAATGAATACGTTTTAATAACATCATCGGATTTTATTTCAGACACGGACTTTTCGACGACTCCTAAGTTAGGCTTGCATTCTACGGTGCGAATGAACAATGTTTCAGCCTGGTAAACGTTTGTGTCCAGTTCTCTTTTTATGTTACCGATCTCGTCGCTTACTTTGTTAATTTTCTTTTCCAAATCTGACAAGCGCATTTCATTTCCATCAGAAATTTCCTTGACCTCTGCTTCAATACTCGTTTCCATTTTGTCCAACCAAATGTTTATTTCTCTACGAAACTGCTTGATTTCTCTGATAGCGTTGTCAAAATTTGTCTTATTTTCTTCCTTTTTACTATTAATGTTTGTTTCGCTTTCTGCTTTGTCAGACTCCAATTTCTGTATCTGTTTGAGCAAGGCTTTGAACTCGGAACTTTCTTCAAACTTCTTTGCTAAATCTCTGATGAATTCGGGTTTGCAAGTCCTGTGATCCAATACAATACAGTCCCCGCAACCAACAGAATCATGGGTACGACAGTAATACTTGATTGCTTCCCTTGAATGTTTCTTACATTTTTCTTCCTGGTTCTGTTCACTGCATCCCTTGTCACCGGTTTTAGCTCCAAACATATGATTTTTCCCCAATTTCAGCTTCAGGTGATTACTGAAACATGTCTGACACATGTATTCTTCACAGTCAATACAATATCCATTAGCGCGTGTTGACATGTTTCCTTCCAAACATGGCTGGCAGAATTCTGACAAGGTAGATCTATCTTCATCTAGGCGTTTACCAGAAACTTCCATTTTAGTTGTTTATGTTTGTTTTTAAAACGTTATTTTTTGTCACTACAATTTATCAGTTATACATGTAGTTCTTTTTAACGAATATGATATTGCCAAAACAGGTATCCACGTTTAAACTGTTATCTGTTTTAACTTATTATTGGACACTACTTTCGTTTTCGATTTCGGAAAACATACAAATAACATACAACAGCCCTAATTTTATAGCGCGTTTATTTTTATGTTGCCATATCCATTATAAAATGTGATTTCTGTAAATAACTTTTACAAACATGTGTATTCCAATTAACATTAATCTGTATATTCTTTAGGTCTAATGATTATGGTTTTAACTTCGGGTACGGTACATTTTAAAGTACTTTAACAAGTTTGAATATGACCTAGTCGATGCGTGTGTAGTGTAAAAAACTGATACATGTAGTTGGTAACGGATTGCAAATTATACTTTTAACAAGGGAAAATGTATTAAATTACATTTAGAAGTACGAATTTCTCATTTATCTCTTTTGAAGGCAAAGGCCAAAAAATTGCTAAATAAATACGGTAAATTGTTATAGTTAATGCTACTAGTTAATATTTGATGTTATTCTATACTTTTATGGGTGATTGATAGATGTCATTGATAAAAAAGAAAATTATCACATTCTTTCTAACAGCAAAATGCTGTTCAATAAACCTTTTTAAAAAAATTATTTTTAAAATTTATTAACGTATTTTTATTTTACATATGTTAAGAAAAATCAGAAAAGTTAAATTAGATAGTTCAGTGATTACCTAAAATTATATGTACACCTAACACAAAAGCTGCATAAGACAAAACATTTACTTAAAAGCTTACATAAGTTATATGATACAAAAACTAATATGTGAGGCCTTTTTGTCTTCGAAATGTATAGAATACGAGAGAAATTTGTAAAATTGTGTTTGACCATGAATAACCTGGACGCGTAAATAGATGGCAAAAGAATAATGTTGATTTCTCTGTTCATAAATTGAAATTTCTTTAAAAAGACCTCACATATAGTTGTCATTATCATACTATTTACATTTATGTGGGCATTTAAATTGATGTTTAACGTTGCTTAGTTTTTGTGTTAATAAAGAAGATAGTGTAGGATATGTTTTATGCCTATCACATATCTTGGTCTGAATGGAAAATCCGTCCATTGGGAATCTTTTGGACAGTAACGAGGCTAAGTATCATCTGTTCGGACCGAACCTTCAACACTCGCGTGAACTATACTTATATTGCGCGAATACAATATATTCGAACCTACTTCACGTGAAAAATTCTTATATTGCGCGAGTACAATATATTCGAACCAACTTTACATAAACTTTACTTATATTGTGCGAGAACAATATGAGAGGAGATGGGTCAAAAATATTAACATTCTTTTTCGTGAAAGAAGATTCCTTTTAATCAGAGAATCAGAATGTATTATAATTTGGGGCAAGAAATCCATGAGAAAAATGGTAGCATCGATATTCTGCTCTGCTTGTGAAGTCTACGTGCATGTTTATAATTGCTGTGTTTTATATGTTAAAGTTAAAATAAAATAACTATAAATTAAATGATGGTTGCAAAAATTGTCATTAGCGGTACAGACGAAGGTTAATTTTCATCAACATACAGATCCTCTCAGAGCAAACCATCAGAAACGATAACGTGTGCTTAACAATCCAGTTTACCCAGGTAAAGTTTGCGAGAAATCTTAGACTAATAAATTAAATATAATAGTGTTATACAAGTCGTTCCTACGCCGTTGCATGGATTTTCAAAAGAGAAATTAACGGCAACTTGTAAACTTGGCAGTGAGCTCTGAAACTGAAGAGCTCACTGGTAAAGAACACCTATCTTTAATCTTGCGTCTCAGTGTTTGTTATTAGACATTATTTCATGGGCATGAATGCATATGCATAAAATAAAACAATGTGTGTGATTTGTGTTAGATTTCATGTCTAAATTCTGCATAGAAATGCGTCATCTATATTTATGTTTTAATCAATCCAGAACGTAGGTCAGTGTATAAGGTAATTTATTTCTCAATGCGAATATAAATGATACTTTTTTGAAGTCAGTGTATGAGCTAATTTTCTGGAAGACGATGGCGATTGATTGACGATATTTCAATAGCGCGCTTAAGAGAGTTTTGACCCAGAATTCAAATTGTTTTGTGCTCAGTTAGTGATGAAACCACCTGTAATTATAAGAAAGAAAATCCTACATCTCATTTTCACTTTTTAAAGATAGTCTTTTTAATTAAAATAGAATTAACACAAATATCAAATACCGAGTACACTGCTTTGTGTATTCCAATGAATTAAAAAATGAAAATTAAAATCTGACTTTTTTTAACAGCTGCATCAAATGATTAATATTATTTTAAACATAGCTGATACCAATATACTTGTTTTAAACAATATGCTGCGATATAATACTGCGACAGTTTATTTAAATGTATAATAGTCACAGAAACACTACACGATTAAACCAACTACAATTATTGAAAGTATAACAATTCGACTACCGCACATTAGTTACAGCTTCACAGTCTGTTCTATTTATAAAGCATCTGCCGATGTACAGTTTGTTGACGTTAAACAATCGAAATATCCCGTGTTTTTCAGATTTTTATTAAATTATCTGATTATTGCAAACTGTTATAATCATCATTTAACTTGTTGATAACAAAGTTTGCAACAGGTGTCTGTTTACAGAGGTTTCACATCGTACCATCCTCCAGCTCCTGCTGTATAACGGCCCGAGCCTAATGCGCTGTTCCCATTTCACCTCGACTAAGCAGTTACATTAAAGATGCTACAGGACTTTTGAGAGGTTTCGGTATTCCTTCACAAGAGCTACTCAAGATTGTATGACGTTTATTTGTATGCATACCTTGATTTAATATCGTAGGTTTATAAACGCACGAGAAGATGTTAATGGCAATTGCATAACAGAAGTGAAAATGATGTATTCTGTAAGATTAAATTTAATGTTTAAGAGTTAAATTGCGGAGAAATTATCTTCTCTGATTTCAGGCAACCTGGATAACCTTATGTACAGATTGCAGTTGCTATTGTCCTGGTGGACATACATGAAATATCGTGAAAATGCTTTGTGATTTTGATTTAGCATCCCATCAACGTTGTACATGTATCAAGGGCATATGTCTTAGCGAGTGTTGGCTGTGAGCTCTCTGTAGATGAAAAACTATTAAATTTAAATCGTAAGGCAGATTTAATAATCTGTAAAAAGTGAAAACAGAGTTGTTGGTCGTGAAACAGGGGTATCTTAGCAAGCAGACTGCCAACTGCGTGACCACGCTATTTTCTGCCGTATCTGACTTAACAACGTTTTATGCTTTCTTAATATGTACTACATATGCATAATTTTTAGCGAATAAAACACTTGAATTGTAATAAGAATTAGCTGGATTCTTCACTATAAACATATCTGCTTTAAACAGTGTTTGATGAAGATAAGATTTATATTCTAAAACTATTTTTTAAGTTGAAGAAAATAAAAAGCAATATCAACTTCTCGTCTGTATTCCTAAAATTCATTCTGCAAGTTCGAATATAACAACTACCAACATAATGTGAACTGCGGCGCTTTTTATGGCCAAGACTCAAACTATTTGCTTGCCACATCTTTATAAAATAGTGTAGACCTTATGTTAGTTAATGTTAAAAGGATGATATCAATTCGTTTCCTGGACTTTATCACATCTAAAGTCTATCTCATTGCGACACACATTTTATATTACAGACCCTTTTTAATCTATTTACCCATCGTACAGAAAACAGAGTACTGTCCATCGTATTTCGACAAAATAGAATATATGCGTTACAATCACAAACATATATACAATAAACGCAGTGATCTGTATACGTTTTAGTCTTAAGTATTAAGTATTAATTCTACAAATATGAAAATGTGTAATTAATTTTATATATATATATATATATATATATATATATATATATATATATATATATATATATATATATATATATATATATATACAGAAATATCGTCAGATATGGGGTCTCTGTAATAAACCTTAATCAGGGGTTGTATATATATACTAAGAAATGTGGTAAGTTACGGGTCTTACTTCGGTATTATACCTATATGTGTGGTTCTATAAAAGTTACGGGGTATATATGGTACCCCGCTAATTAAATGTCATTTCTATGCACTATCTGACCTTGTAAGTACTATAAGCTGTAATATAAAAATTTGGTTTATGATAAAAAAAAATTTCGGGGTTTTTTTTATAGACCGAAAATAAATTTCGATAATAAACCGTGTTACGGGAATAAAGTTTATCGTACTTAAGAAGTCCGAATATGCATAGAAATGGCATTGAAAATTACGGGGTACCATATATACCCCATTACTTTATAGCACCTCACATAAAGGTGTAATATCGAAATTAGACCCGTAACCACATTTCTTAGTATATATATATATATATATATATATATATATATATATACAGAAATATCGTCAGATATGGGGTCTCTGTAATAAACCTTAATCAGGGGTTGTATATATATACTAAGAAATGTGGTAAGTTACGGGTCTTACTTCGATATTATACCTATATGTGTGGTTCTATAAAAGTTACGAGGTATATATGGTACCCCGCTAATTAAATGTCATTTCTATGCACTATCTGACCTTGTAAGTACTATAAGCTGTAATACAAAAATTTGGTTTATGATAAAAAAAAAATTTCGGGGTTTTTTTTATAGACCGAAAATAAATTTCGATAATAAACCGTGTTACGGGAATAAAGTTTATCGTACTTAAGAAGTCCGAATATGCATAGAAATGGCATTGAAAATTACGGGGTACCATATATACCCCATTACTTTATAGCACCTCACATAAAGGTGTAATATCGAAATTAGACCCGTAACTTACCACATTTCTTAGTATATATATATATTCAAATCAAACCATTGCGCAAACAAATATTTAAAGTCAGTTTGGTTTTTATCCGTGTGAATATTTTAATAGCTTTTAAAATTCAGCGCAAATACACGATATCTATGTGGCGGAAACGACACATGAAACGGTATAATTGAAATAGTTATGATCCGTTAGTAATTAATAAATATTTAAGAAAATAATTCGCATTGTTAGAAAACTTTTATCAATTTAAATATTCGTCACATAAAATCTGATCATTAAAGCTAAATTCTATTGTGTGTAGTTCCGCCCATTGTTTTCTCGTTAAGGGCAAACCCATTCCTTTATCTGAGGACCATACGCAGCTGAACATGGAACAGTATTAATCTGAAAATACAGCAATAATCCAAGTTCACCGCCATATGCATACCATCGTTAAGGGTGGATCACAATTCTACTGTTTATTGGTGTTAATATTGAATTGCGCTCAACCCGGAGCTAGGCGGCGAGGGCAGTTATATGCATTTTAATTAATGCCCATGAACAGGCCCAATCTAACCAAGCCTGCAATATTTTCATATTTGTCGTGTTCAGTTGCTTTCAAAGTTTCCTTTTCATCTATTTCAATTATAATAAATGAAATTCACAATAAATTGCATCATAATTTAATCACAACACTACCGAATACATCAGTTGTAAATGTCAAGTGAAATATGCTTACGATACAAAAAGAACTGTTTATAAGTCAACATGTAAAACGCAAAGTAAATATCACCACAGCCTTTGAACTAACCACCATTACATATATTTATAATATATACTATATAATCATATGATTGTAGCAGCACATAAGGTTCTGCTACAGAATATGGTTTACTTATAGCTCACTAGTCAAAGTATAATTTGATAACATTAATACATTTAAAATATTTCTTCAATTTTTATACTTTTGATTTTTGCGAAGTGTTATCATCACTTAACTTGCTGAATACAAGCTTGGCAGCAGATGTCTGTTTACAGCAGTTTGACCCAGTACCCTCCTCCAGCTCCTGTTCTATAACGGTTGATACAGCGGTCTCCCATATCTTCCACTTATAGAACATTATTTAAATTTAGATCTACAGATGTTCACAATAACTTACTTTAAAACACCCATGTTTCATATGTTTTATTTTTTGCAAATTTTATCATCATTTAACTTGTTTATTACAATATTTGCATCAAGTGTCTGTTTACAGCAGTTTCACCTGGTATACTCCTCTAGCTCCTGCTGAATAACGGCCAAGTCCGCCGTAATCCCATTTCACGTCGACATAGCCTGACGGGTCAACAACCGTCACAGTGCCCTTATCACTCTGAAAGAAACAATAATTGTATGTCCTTAGTTGGATTTAAGTAAAAGGTTTGTTTCATTTGCTCCAATTTAATAAAAACAACATACATAACACATTTGTATCAAACCAGAAAAAAAAATGCTTATTTAGATAGACTAAATTGAAAATAAAATAAAATGACTGGTGTATTTTAGCTGTCTACATGTTTTTGGACATTAATGCATACTGAAGTTGCTTTTTCTGAATTACGGATAGGTTTACGGTTACGATTCTTAACAAAGAGACATCGACCATTTGTTAACATCGTTTTGGTACATGTAAATTTCCGGGAAAGAAGACTGCGCCACAGTTCTTGTTTATGAATAAGTTGTAAGACAGCTGGCAGTAAAAAACAAGATCTGCAGTATAACTGGCGGCAGTTTAACTGTTGCCCATAACAGCAGTAATGCTACATGCAGTTTAACTGTTGGCAAAAACGGTATAGCTATATCTCTTGGCAATAACATCATTTATTAATGCTTAAAATATAACGGTCGGTTATAACAGCAGTATGACTGCTAAAAAATGACAAAAAAGCAAAATATGCAGATCAGGAATCGCCACACTCAAAAAACACAGCCTCCCCACGCAGCGAAAAAGAAGAGAGGAAGAGAGAGAGAGCACATGTTTTATATAAGTATGTCAATAAAAATAGGACGCCACAAACACAAATTAACAAATGAGGCATCAATTTGAAGCAGTAGAGAACCCACCGATGAATCAGCACTATCACTTAAGTCTGACAGTCAAAAGCCTAACAACAGATTGACTGTTGACAACACAGGCAGTAACGAAAAATATAAAGCTTTTTTGTTTGAAAAAAGAAACGGTATAATGTATGAGAAAATAAATTCAGCAAGTTCGATCACTCCAGGTCAAAATCTGACAACTTAATCAAGTTTATTGTTGTTGTTTGTTGTTGTTTTTAGATAAAACTATGATTATTTCGCCTGGGGTAATTTGAAAGAAGTAAAATGTATTAACTTCAAAAATTTTATTGAATATGAAAAACAAACCCTTTGTTCAATGTTTTTTTCTTTGTGTTTTTTCTTCAAACGGAAAATTCAATGTCTATGACATTTGTATATCTTTATTGTGATATAACTTCTTCATAAATATCTAAATTAATTGGTTTAAATGTGTTTCCTATTTCGAAATATATGCTATATTGAAAATATATGAAAATCATGTATTTTTTTTTCGAATACACCTTTAGAAAGCTATGAACATAATGTTACTAGTAGGCAGATACTCAGTTTCCTATGAGAAACATACCGTTTTATACGGTATTATCGGTATTAAATGCCTTTAGTGATGTTATCTTTTTGTTGACTAGAAAAATATAACAAGTTTTCAGGAGTCCGGGTTCCGATTCAATGTGCATACAAGCGTGAGTATTTGGAAATTGAATGTACATGTACGCCACGAATGTTCTTAAAAAAGCTATTTTACCTTCAAAGTTATAATAATCATTATGCGGTAGGCACTTCGAAAATACTGTGCATAAGAGCCTCGGTTCCTTGAAAAGATTATAACCTTTAAGGATTGAATCGATATTTGATGTTTTCATTTGGGTATGGAAAACAGTTGGGTTGTTTAAAGTGTGTGGAGCCCGAAGGGCTTCACGCATACTTTAAACAATCCAACTGTTTTTCATACCCAAATGAAAAACATCAAATGTCGATTCAATCCTTATATTTACACATATTTATACTCTCATAAATACAGAAATTATTAGAAGAATTCGTAATATAACGGCTTTTTCTTATGGCTGTTAGAACAGCCATGTTCACGACAAAGTGAATGACTGCACGCTTTTTCGCAACAACTCGTGGCAAAACGTTCATGCTCGGCGACGTCACAGGTCAAAACATTTTGCAACGTCCAATAAACTGTGAACGGTTCTTCTGGAGCCACGCCTTTTAAACTATTACGTCACACTGTTTACCATTAGAAATTATGATTCCTTAGGTGAATAAGACTTCATCGTAGAGAATGAAGTCGAAGTGTAAATATAACGTAATAAAATTTTGAATTGGAGTTTTGTGTAGCTCTATTTCAATCATATAGTTTAAAACGGTTTATAATTTATTATTATTTACACTATCGACAGTTGCAGTTACAATTACAGAAGTATTGGACGTAAATTAAACTGCTTCTCATGACGAGGATCTAACATAAGACATCTGATTTTTAGAATAACATATTACCTCTGAGCTTGACGGCAGGAATGTACCACGAAAATTAAATCTAACTTAGGTCTCACTAACAATAGTAATTTACTTTTTAATCAAAATATAACTAATAGTATAAACTTTGATATTAATTTGTATTTATTTATTTTTAAACTTTTATTTTTTACCCTTATTTTTTTCCTTTATTATTTTATTTATATTCACATTAACATCAGTTTAATAAGTATTTCAAATGCCACTAGGAAAGATTATTTACGTTTTCGCATTTATGACTGAAACATACTATTTATGCAACATCGGCAATTTGCTGAAACGTGAATGTAGTTACAAAATATACCTTATCCCCGTAATAATGAACCCTTTTACCGACGTCGAAACCAGTTGCACGGGGATCTGCAATGAGAAATACTTAAATTTAATTTTTCACATCCTATAAGTATCAATTTAATTCGCCAATGTATTCGAGCTTTTAAGAATTACTCTCAACAGTTTATAAATGTCTTAAACTTAATGATTGAGAACACTGATTACATGTTTTACAGCGGTCACCAGGCACGAGCAAAGCATATCAAATGGTATTAATAAATTTACAATCTGATGTAGTGACTGTCTATTGTAAGAGGATATTTTTGTGCTTAAAATGCAAAGTTTCCACAAATTTGTCAGAAGATTTGTTTTAAAAGATTCATCATATAAAATTAAAACTGCTATAATACGTAATACAATGTAGTAAGTTTGAACTGCTATAATACGTAATACAATGTAGTAAGTTTGAACATTTTAAATGTAGAATACTGTACCGGGTAACTGGTAAACGTTCTTCACAGAAGACACAGCCTCAGTTGTTGGTTTACTCTCTGCCTTTTTCACACTAGTGAATTTTATGATACCAAGTTTCACAGAGGAAGTCAGCAATTCTTTCACCTTTGTTCCCGGTTCGAAAGAATATGTATTGAAACCATCATCTAACTTTATTTCAGACACGGACTTTTCGACGATTCCTATTTTAGGTGTGCGAATGAACAATTTGTCAGCCTGGTAAACATGAGTATCCAAATCTCTTTTTATGTTAACGATCTCATCGCTTACGATTCTTAATTTCTTTTCCAAATCTAACAAGCGCATTTCATTTCCATCAGATATTTCCTTGACCTCAGTTTCAATGTTATGTTCCATCTTGTCTAGCCAAATGTTGATCTCTCTACGAAACTTCTTGAATTCTTTGATAGCATTGTCAAAATTTGTTCTAATTTCTTTCCTATTACTTTCAATACGTGATTCGCTTTCTGCTTTGTCCGTTTCCCATTTCTGTACCTTTTCGAGCAAGGCATTAAACTCAGAGCTTGTTTCAAACTTCTTTGCTAAATCTCTGATGAATTCAGGTTTACAAGCCCCGTGATCAGACACAATACAGTCCCCACAACCAACAGTGTCATGGTTACGACAGTTATACTTTATTGCTTCCCTTGTATGTTTCTTACCTTTGTCTTCCTGGTTCTGATTCTCTCCTCTTTTTTCTCCGAACATTTCTCCTAAAACATGATTCCTTCCCAACTTCATCTTCAGGTGACTGCGAAAACATGTCTGACAATAACCGTCTCCCTGGCCTAGTGGTTAAGGCATCCGCCTTGGGAGCGGGAGGTCGAAGGTTCGAATCCCACCAGGGGTTCGTTCTGATATGGCCGGTTGGTAAGCCGCCAGCTAGTTAAAGAATGGTTACCGTATGCCTACCTGCCTGGTGCCTGGCATTAAAAGGATAGGATTCGGGAGGTACACGTGCAATAGAAAAAGGTGTCTCATAAGTCAGAAATGGCTGGCCCTTTCAATAGGGGTGACAATATAATAAACAAACACTTTTATATTCCTCACAGTCATTACAATATCCGTCAGCCCGAGTTGACACGTTTTCTTCCTGACATGGTTCGCAAAGTGTTGATACGGTATCTTCATCCAGGCGTTTACCGGAAACTTCCATTTTAGAAGAATTATTCCTTTTGTTCTTGTCACAATTATTAATTTTACCTGTTTATATATTTTAACGAATGACGGAGTTTTATCTGTCAGCTGAATCCAGGACGCTTGTTTCGTTTTCAGTTGCTATTTATAGCATAAACTAGAACATTTTATTGATGTCGTACTTGTTCAAGCCCAAACCACAGCCACCAGAGCCAAACCACCTAAGCGGAAGATCCTACTCTGGAAAAACGCAGACACTGCCAACATACACTCAGCTATAAATTCCTTTAGCTCTGAATTCACCTCCAAGTACCATGCTTCCACTAATATTGACACCCTGTGGAATACTTTTAGAGACTGTCATCAACACCATTGAAGCCCACGTGCCATCAAAGTTCACGTCATCCAGGTTCAACCAGCCATGGATAACACGAAAGGCAAAACGTCTCTCCAGAAGGAAAAAGCGTGCCTTTAAAAATGCTAGGATGAGTGGCTCTCAAGATGACCTAGACTACTACCACAAGCTGAAGAAGGAGACACAACAAGAGTGTAAAGACGCCTACAACACATATATCAAAGATAGTGTGTCTGACAGAAACCCCAAGAAGATTTATTCTCTGGTAAAGGGAAAAAAATGTGACAGCAGCGGTGTGTCACCCCTTAAGTCTGAGGGTCTGTCCCACAGTGACCCTTCTTCCAAGGCCACAATACTCAACAGGCAATTCAGCAGCGTATTTACAACTGAAAACCAGACTAGCTTACCATCCCTTGGACCCAGTCCACACCCCGACATGCACGACTTTACCGTTACAACTAAGGGTGTCACCAAGCTACTGCGTGACCTGGACCCACACAAGGCTACTGGACCAGACCAGATTCCCACCAGATTCCTGAAAGACTACGCAGAGGAACTTTCCCCTTCGCTGGCACTTATATTCCAAGCCTCTCTCAACCAGGGCCAGATACCTACAGACTGGAGGCAGGCGAACGTTACCCCAATCTTCAAGAAAGGTGACCGCAGCGATCCTGCCAACTATCGCCCTATATCGCTGACCTCTGTCTGTAGCAAAGTGATTGAGCACATCATTCACAGCCAAGTCATGTCACACCTGGAGAGACACAGCATCCTAAGTGACCAGCAACACGGCTTCAGGAAAAGGAGGTCCACTGAAACCCAGCTCATTCTCACCATCGATGACCTTGCCAAAAGCTTAGATGAGGGCGAACAAATCGACGCAGTCCTACTAGACTTCAGCAAGGCGTTCGATAAGGTCCCACACAAGCGACTGGCGGTGAAGCTGGAATATTACGGAATCAGAGGCAACATCTTGCAGTGGATCCAGAACTTCTTATCTGATAGAACTCAAAGGGTCTTGGTAGAAGGCAAATCATCAGAGGCCAACCCAGTCACATCAGGCGTACCACAGGGCTCGGTGATTGGACCACTACTGTTCCTTCTATACATAAATGACCTCCCCTGGAATGTCACCTCCACATCCCGCCTTTTTGCAGACGACGCTCTACTGTACCGTCGAATAAAATCACTGGCGGACACTAAGGCTCTACAAGACGATCTCGACAGACTACAACAGTGGGAGAAGGACTGGTTGATGTCTTTCAACCCAACCAAGTGCGAGGTCATCCGTATTACAAGGAAGAAGAAACCCACCGAGGCAAACTACTATATCCACAACACACAATTACAGATTGTGAAGGGTGGCAGATACCTGGGTTTAAACATTGATGAGAAACTGTCTTGGAACACCCATGTCTCTGCAACTGCAAAGAAGGCCAACAACAGCCTTGCCTTCCTCCGCAGAAACCTGACAAGCTGCCCTCAGAGCATCAAGGCCCAGTGTTATCAGACCCTTGTCAGGCCAATCATGGAGTATGCCTCCCCTATCTGGGACCCACACACTGCCACAAACATTGCAGAGCTAGAGGCAGTCCAGCGCCGTGCAGCTAGATTTGTTAAGGGTGATTACCACACCACAAGCAGCACAAGCCAGATGATCATGTCACTAGGCTGGCAGTCCCTCGAGCAGCGGCGTACCAATGCAAAGCTAGTGACAATGTACAGAGTGGTCCACAATCTAGTTGACATCCCAGCAGAACAGTTTCTCACCCCAACGACCTCCAACATGTCCACGCGAGGCGCAACCCGGAAATACTTGCTGCCCTATTGTAGAACAGATGTCTACAGATTCTCATTCTTCCCCTCCGCTGTCAGACTATGGAACCAGCTCCCAGTCCAGCTCACTGAGGTCGACAGTGTTGAGGCCTTCAAGAATGGACTATCATCAACGCTGTAAACCCAATTAACTGCTTTTAACCAATTTGAACTGTTTTTAAATTAGTCACCATGTGAATATTTTGCACCGCATAGAGGCTTTTACCTAAACAATGTACGACAATGCTCCAGAGGAGATTTAGTACAGGATTGGAAGAAGAAGAAGGATTTTACATAAAAAAGCATTTCACATTATTGTTGTCATCTTCGTTAATTAATGTCAGCGACTCGATGCTTTAATTATTTTCGTTTATTGGTTGCTGTTAATTTTAAATCTATTTTAGCTTTTTAAATACTTAAGGTTAAACTAATAATTTGTACCTGTGTTCATTTAAACGAACTAAACGTTTTCGCCCTCATCGTAGCATATTTAGATGACATTAATTTATCTAATCCTTGATTTATTTCAATGAATCATATTTGAAACTGTAAATAAAATGTGAATTTAACAAGAAGAGTCACAGCACGTGACCAATATTGAGACCCAAGGAGTAAAAGGTGACATAATTTTCAACTTGATAAATATATGTATGTTCCAGTGCGGCTTTTAAACAAAAGTCGCAAAATCATCGACAGCTTGTATATTCTTCGATAAAGAAAAATCATTTTCTATTTAAAATTTGATACTAAATATATTTTGAACAGTTCTATACATTTCTGCAATAATGCAATTGATTACATGTAGCTGTTTTATAAAAGATATTTCAATAGTTGTATCCCATTTCGGTTTTCCTCCATATAAAAGCTAAATGTAAATTTTGTGACTGTTGCTTTTAGCCCCATCTCAATTAAATATCCTTTCTTAAGGAAGGCGCGCGGGAATTTCTATGGAAACATTATCATTTTTATTATATAAATTAGTATAACTATTAATTGTAATTAATTATTAACATTATTTTAATGTTATCTTGTGAAAAAACAAGATTGGTTTCCATTCCTATATTCTGTTGAATGTTATACATCATCAAAATGACAAAAAGTAAAATGACTCTATCATGTGCTTTTCTTTGCTTTGGTATTTATGACTTTCCTTAACTCTTTCAATACTTGATGTGCTGGCATAGATCAGGAAACAAATGTTCTAACTAGACCGATCATACAAGTTTTTGTTTATTATCTTCAAATTTCACACATTAAAATACATCATGTTCACTTATTTTTTTATGAAATTACCATTAAAATCCCTGCATTCATTTTGAAACCATTTACATTTTATCATGTCTAGAGTAAAAAGAAGTCACAAATCGCCAATAGTGGAATCGTACTCCTTTTAATGCGAAGAGCTATATTCTTTTCATAATGTTTTAAAACTTTTTTTTTATTCTGCACTGATGCAAGTGCTTAGCAGTTACATACAAGATGCTGCAGGACTTTACTGAATGACGTCATTTGTGTAAACTTTCGAAGCGGCATAATTATGACAACATTGAAATTTGCTGGATATAAACTCATAGTTTGGATTGAAAATGTGGTTCTTGTGTTTTTATTTTGTTTCGGGGATGTTGTAAGATCACATCGACGATGTTCTGAAAACGATGTCAGCGTCTGTGTCATTTTGTTTTCGATTTAAACGAAATGAAAATGGCTTTGTTGCTGTTGTTGAATTTCATCATGGACTTTCCTATTGCTATCGTACTGAGTAAACAAGATGTCAGAAAGTTATATTTTCCGTGGATATTACCAATATAAGGGTTGCTTAGAAATGGATTGCTTGCCTGAAGTGGTTAGGTGGCAAAGTAAGTAATTTTCATAAATTTGTTTTGATCGCTGATAACGCGGATGAATAGTGATTCGGCTGCGATATATAACTAGTTATATATCGAAAATATATAACGGGTGTTATTACACTCCCACACCGGAAGGTATGTGATAAAACAAGTGAAAATGATGTATTCTGTAAGATAAAATTTAATGTTTTAAGAGTAAACTCCTATTTCATGCGGAGAAATTATCTTCTCTGATTTCAGGCGTTTGGATAACCCTGCAGATTGCAGTTGCTATTTGTCCTGGTAGGACATACATGAAATATCGTGAAAATGTTTTGTGATTTTGATTAAGCATCCCATCAACGTTGTATCAAGGGCATATGTCATAGCGACTGTTGGCTGTAAGGTCTCTGTAGATGAAAAACTATTAAATTTAAATCGTAAGGCAGATTTAATAATCTCATTGAAATCTATAAAAATGAAAACAGAGTTGTGGGTCGTGTAACAGGGGTATCTTAGCAAGCAGACTGCCAACTGCGTGACCACGCTATTTTCTTCCGTATCTGACTTAACAACTTCAATTTTAAAAAGAATTAGCTGCATTCTTCATTATAAACAAATTGCTTTAAACAGTGTTTGATGAAGATTAGATTTTATAATCTAAAACTAGTTTTTATGTTGAAGAAAATAAGAGGCAATATTAACTTCTCGTCTGTATTCCTAAAATTCATCTGCAAGTTCGAATATAACAACTGAACTGCGGCGCTTTTTATGGCCAAGACCCAACTATTTGCTTGCCACATCTTTATAAAATAGTGTAGACCTTGTAGTTAATGTTAAAAGGATGATATCAATTCGTTTCCTGGACTTTATCACATCTGAAGTCTATCTCATTGCGACACACATTTTATATTACAGACCCTTTTTAATCTATTTACCCATCGTACAGAAAACAGAGTACTGTCTATCGTATTTCGACAAAATAGAATATTTTCGTTACAATCACAAACATACAATAAACGCAGTGATCTGTATACGATTTAGTCTTAAGTATTAAGTATTAATTCTTCACATATGTATATGTGTAATATATGTTTATATATTTTCAAATCAAACCATTGCGCAAACAAATATTTAAAGTCAGTTTGGTTTTAATCCGTGTGAATATTTTAATAGCTTTTAAAATTCAGCGCAAATACACGATATCTATGTGGCGGAAACGACACATGAAACGGTATAATTGAAATAGTTATGATCCGTTAGTAATTAATAAATATTTAAGAAAATAATTCGCATTGTTAGAAAACTTTTATCAATTTAATTATTCGTCAAATAAAATCTGATCATTAAAGCTAAATTCTATTTTGTGTAGTTCCGCCAATTGTTTTCTCGTTAAGGGCAAACCCATTCCTTTATCTGGGGACCATACGCAGCTGAACATGGAACAGTATTAATCTGAAAATACCGCAATAATCCAAGTTCACCGCCATATGCATACCATCGTTAAGGGTGGATCACAATTCTACTGTTTATTGGTGTTAATATTGAATTGCGCTCAACCCGGAGCTAGGTGGTGAGGGCAGTTATATGCATTTTAATTAATGCCCATGAACAGGCCCAATCTAACCGAGCCTGCAATATTTTTATATTTGTCGTGTTCAGTGGCTTTCAAAATTTCCTTTTCATCTATTTCAATTATAATAAATGAAATTCACAATAAATTGCATCATAATTTAATCACAACACTACCGAATACGTCAGTTGTAAATGTCAAGTGAAATATGCTTACGATACAAAAAGAACTGTTTATAAGTCAACATGTAAAACGCAAAGTAAATATCACCACAGCCTTTGAACTAACCACCATTACATATATTTATAATATATACTATATAATTATATGATTGCAGCAGCACATAAGGTTCTGCTACAGAATATGGTTTACTTATAGTACTCTAGTCAAAGTACAAGTTGATAACATTCATACATTTAAAATATTTCTTCAATTTTTATACTTTTAATTTTTGCAAAGTGTTATCATCACTTACTTTGCTGAATAAAATCTTGGCAGCATATGTCTGTTTACAGCATTTTGACCCAGTACCCTCCTCCAGCTCCTGTTCTATAACGTAAAGATACACCGACCTCCCATATCTTCCAATTATAGAACATTATTTCAATTAAGATATACAGATGTTCACAATTACTAAATTTAAAACATCCATGTTTCATATTTTTATTTTTTGCAAATTTTATCATCATTTAACTTGTTTATTACAATATTTGCATCAAGTGTCTGTTTACAGCAGTTTCACCTGGTATACTCCTCTAGCTCCTGCTGAATAACGGCCAAGTCCGCCGTAATCCCATTTCACGTCGACATAGCCTGACGGGTCAACAACCGTCACAGTGCCCTTATCACTCTGAAAGTAACAATCAATAACGGTATGTGCTAAGTTGGATTTAAGTAAAAGGTTTGTTTCATTTGCTCCAATTTAAAAAAAACAACATACATAACACATTTGTATCAAACCAGAAAAAAAAATTAAATGCTTATTTAGATAGATTAAATTGAAAATAAAATAAAAGGTGCTATTTAGCTGTCTACATGTATTTGCACATTTATGCATAATGAAGTTGCTTTTTCTGTATTACGAATAGGTTTACGGTTACGATTCTTAACAAAGAGACATCGACCATTTGTTAACATCGTTTCGGTACATGTAAACTTCCGGGGAAGAAGACTGCGGTACAGTTCTTTTCATGAATCAGTTGTAAGACAGCTGGCAGTAAAAAAAAACAAGATCTGCAGTATAACTGCCGGCAGTTTAACTGTTGCCAATAACAGCAGTAATGCTACATGCAGCAGTTTAACTGCTGTTGGCAAAAAAACAGTATAGCTATATCTCTTGGCAATAACATCATTTATTAATGCTTAAAATATAACGGTCGGTTATAACAGCAGTATTACCGCTGAAAAATGACAAATTAACAAATGAGGCATCAATTTGAAGCAGTACAGAAAACACAGATGAATCAGCACTATCACGTAAGTCTGACAGTCAAAGCCTTAACAACAGAATGACTGTTGACAACACAGGCAGTAACGAAAAATATAAAGTTGTCAGAGTATACAGAAATGATGTTTGCATCTTTCATGGGTGAAAGTTGAAAAATAATTGAAATCCTGAAAATTTGTTGCAAAAGTTGTGTTTAAAAATAGCGACTTGGATTTTCACCGGATGTAAACAAAACTGTAAAAGTAGTTGACGTCACAAGGTTTTGTTGAATCGTGCTCCCCTTCTAAAAAATAATGGACTGATCCAAATGAAAAAAATATGTCATGCAATTCTAATCACGAACGTATGTTAAAAGTTTGAAAACTGGAGAAGTAGTTTGTGTCATAAGATTTTGTTAAATAATGCTCCCCTCCAACCAAAAATGGACTGATCCATAAAAAATATGTCACTAACATGCGCACTTCATGCAGAACATATGATTTCAGTTTCAAGTCGATATCTTGAAAACTGTAGAAGTTTGCATAACACAATTTTGTTAAATCATGTCCCCTGCAAAAAAGAATGGACTGATCCACACAAAAATTATGTCACGCACATCTACACTTCAGGCCGAACATATGTTTAAAGTTTCAAGTCAATATCTTAAAAACTGTAGAAGTAGTTCGTGTCACAAGATTTTGTTGAATCATACTCCCCTGCTAAAAAATAATGGACTGATCCACATGAAACAAAGTATGTCATGGAAATCTACTCACAAACTTCTGTTTAAAGTTTGAAAACTGGAGAAGTAGTTTGCATCATAAGATTTTAAATAAAAGATTTTGTTAAATAATGCTCACCTTCAAAAAATAATGGACTGATCCACACAAAAGTATGTTGCTGACATGAGCACTTCATGCAGAACATACAATTTTAGTTTAAAGTCTTATATCTTGAAAACTGTAGAAGTTTGCATCACACAATTTTGTTAAATCATGTCCCCTGCAATAAATAATGGACTGATCCACACGAAAAATATGTCATGCACATCTACACTTCATGCCGAACACATGTATGAAGTTTCAAGTCAACATCTTAAAAACTGTAGAAGTAGTTCGCGTCACAAGATTTTGTTGAATCATGCTCCCTTCCGATAAATAATGGACTGATCCAAATGAGAAAAAAAAAATTTGCGCAAATGTACTCACAAACATATGTTTAAAGTTTCAAGTCGATATCTTGAAAACTGTTGACGTAGTAAGTGTAGAAGTTTGCATAACACGATTTTGTTAAATCATGTCCCCTGCAAAAAATAATGGACTGATCCACACGAAAAATATGTCACGCACATCTACACTTCATGCCGAACACATGTATCAAGTTTCAAGTCAATATCTTAAAAACTGTAGAAGTAGTTCGTGTTACAAGATTTTGTTGAATCATGCTCCCCTCCGAAAAATAATGGACTGATCCACATGAGAAAAAAAAATTGCGCAAATGTACTCACGAACATATGTTTAAAGTTTCAAGTCGATATCTTGAAAACTGTTGACGTAGTAAGTGTAGAAGTTTGCACAACACGATTTTGTTAAATCATGTCCCCTGCAAAAAATAATGGACTGATCCACACGAAAAATATGTCACGCACATCTACACTTCATGCCTAACATATGTATCAAGTTTCAAGTCAATATCTTAAAAACTGTAGAAGTAGTTCGCGTCACAAGATTTTGTTAAATCATGCTCCCCTCCGAAAAATAATGGACTGATCCACATGAAACAAAAAAAAAATTGCGCAAATGTACTCACGAACATATGTTTAAAGTTTCAAGTCGATATCTTGAAAACTGTTGACGTAGTAAGTGTAGAAGTTTGCATAACACGATTTTGTTTAATCATTACCCTGCAAAAAATAATGGACTGATCCACAGGAAAAGTATGTCACGCACATCTACACTTCATGCCGAACAAATGTATCAAGTTTCAAGTCAAATCTTAAAAACTGTAGAAGTAGTTCGTGTCATAAGGTTTTGTTGAATCATACTCCCCTGCTAAAAAATAATGGACTGATCCCCATGAAATAAAGTATGTCATGGAAATCTACTCACAAACGTATGTTTAAAGTTTGAAAACTGGAGAAGTAGTTTGCGTCATAAGATTAAAAATAAAAGATTTTGTTAAATAATGCTCCCCTCCAAAAAAATGGACTGATCCACAAAAAAATATGTCTCTTACATGCGCACTTCATGCAGAACATACAATTTTAGTTTCAAGTCTTATATCTTAAAAACTGTAGAATTTTGCATAACACAATTTTGTTAAATCATGTCCCCTGCAAAAAATAATGGACTGATCCACACGAAAAATATGTCACGCACATCTACACTTCATGCCGAACATATGTATAAAGTTTCAAGTCAATATCTTAAAAACTGTAGAAGTAGTTCGCGTCACAAGATTTTGTTAAATCGTGCTCCCTCCGAAAAATAATGGACTGATCCACATGAGAAAAAAAAATTTGCGCAAATGTACTCACGAACATATTTTTAAAGTATCAAGTCGATATCTTGAAAACTGTTGACGTAGTAAGTGTAGAAGTTTGCATAACATGATTTTGTTAAATCATGTCCCCTGCAAAAATTAATGGACTGATCCACACGAAAAATATGTCACGCACATCTACACTTCATGCCGAACATATATTTCAAGTTTCAAGTCAATACCTTAAAAACTGAAGAAGTAGTTCGCATCACAAGATTTAGAAGTTTGCATAACACGATTTTGTTTAATCATGTCCCCTGCAAAAAATAATGGACTAATCCACACGAAAAATATGTCAGGCACATCTAGACTTCATGCCGAACATGTGTATCAAGTTTCAAGTCAATATCTTAAAAACTGTAGAAGTAGTTCGCGTCACAAGATTTTGTTAAATCGTGCTCCCCTCCGAAAAATAATGGACTGATCCACATGAGAAAAAATAGTTCGCGCAAATGTACTCACGAACATATGTTTAAAGTTTCAAGTCGATATCTTGAAAACTGTTGACGCTGTAAGTGCCACAGACAGACCGGGTCAACGAACCAACGAACCAACCGGATGATGACTCCTATATACCCCCTATACTTCGTATGCGGGGGTATAACTATAATTATTTCCGAATCTCCTGGGGCAATCTGAAAGAAGTAAAATGTATTAACTTCAAAAATTTTATTGAATATGAAAAAAAACCTTTTTTTCAATGTTTTTTTTCTTTGTGTTTTTTCTTCAAACAGAATATTCAATGTCTATGACATTTGTATCTCTTTATTGTGATATAACTTCTTCATTAATATCTAAATGAATTGGTTTAAATGTGTTTCCTATTTCGAAATATATGCTGTATTGAAAATACATGGAAATCATGTAATTTTTTTTTCCGAATACACCTTTAGAAAGCTATGAACAAAATATTACTAGTAGGCAGGTACTCAGTTTCCTACCCCAGATGAGAAACATACCGTTTTATACGGTATTATCGGTATTAAATGCCTAATGATGTTATCTTTTTGTTGACTAGAAAAAATATAACAAGTTGTCAGGAGTCCGGGTTCCGAATCAATGTGTATACAAGCGTGAGTATTTGGAAATTGAATGTACATGTACGCCACGAATGTTCTTAAAAAAGCTATTTTACCTTCAAAGTTATAATAATCATTATGCGGTAGGCACTTCAAAAATACTGTGCATAAGAGCCTCGGTTCCTTGAAAAGATTAATTATGACCTAACGTAATAAAATTTTGAATGGGAGTTTTGTGTAGCTCTATTTCAATAATATAGTTAAAAACAGTTTATAACTTATTATCATTAACATTATCGACAGTTGCAGTTACAATTAAAGAAGTATTGGACGTAAATCAAACTGCTTCCCATGACGAGGATCTAACATAAGACATCTGATTTTTAGAGTAACATATTACCGCCGAGCTTGACGGCAGGAATGTACCACGAACATTAAATGTAACTTAGGTCTCACTAACAATACAAAATTTACTTTTTAATCAAAATATAACTAATAGTGCAAACTTTGATATTAATATCTATTTATTTATTTTTAAACTTTTATTTTTTACCCTTATTTTATTTCTTTAATATTTAATTTATATTCACATTTATATCAGTTAAATAAGTATTTGAAATGCCACTAGGAAAGATTATTAACGTATACGCATTTATGACTGAAACATACTATTTATGCAACATCGGCAATTTGCTGAAACGTTAATGTAGTTACAAAATATACCTTATCCCCGAGGTTATGAACCCTTTTACCGACGTCGAAACCAGTTGCACGGGGATCTGCAATGAGAAATACTTTAATGTAATTTTTCACATCCTATAAGTATCAATTTAATTTGATAATGTATTCCAGCTTTTAAGAATTACTCTCAACAATTTATAAATGTCTTAAACTTAATGATTGACAACACTGATTACATGTTTTGCAGCGGTCACCAGGCACGAGCAAAGTAAATCAAATGTTATTAATAAATTTAGAATCTGATTTAGTGACTGTCTATTGTAAGAGAATATTTTTTGTGCTTAAAATGCAAAGTTTCCACAAATTTGTCAGAAGATTTGTTTTAAAAGATTCATCATATAAAAGTAAACCTGCTATAATACGTAATACACTGTAGTAAGTTTGAACATTTTAAATGTAGAATACTGTACCGGGTATCTGGTAAACTTTCTTCACAGAAGACACAGCCTCAGTTGTTGGTTTATTCTCCGCCTTTGTCACACTAGTGAATTTTATGATACCAAGTTTCACAGAGGAATTCAGCATATCTTTTACCTTGGTTTCCGGTTCGAAAGAATATGTTTTGATACCATCATCTGATTTTATTTCAGACAAGGACCTTTCGACGACTCGTATTTTAGGCTTGCATTCTACTGTGCGAATAAACAATTTGTCAGCCTGGTAAACATGTGTATCCAGTTCTCGTTTTATGTTATCAATCTCATCGCTTACTTTGTTGATTTTCTTTTCCAAATCAGACAAGCGCATTTCATTTCCATCAGAAATGTTCTTGACCTCTGCTTCAATACTCTTTTCCATTTTATCGAGCCAAATGTTGATGTCTATACGAAACTTCTTGATTTCTCTGATAGCGTTGTCAAAATTAGTTTTATTTTCTTTCCTATTACTTTCAATGCGTGTTTCGCTTTCTGCTTTATCAGCTTCCCATTTCTGTATCTGTCTAAGCAAGGCCTTGAACTCGGAATTTTCTTCAAACTTCTTGGCTAAATCTCTGATGAATTCGGGTTTACAAGCCCCGTGATCAGACACAATACAGTCTCCGCAACCAACAGAGTCATGGTTACGACAGTAATACTTGATTAAATCCCTTGTATGTTTCCTACAAGTTTCTTCCTGTTTATGTTTACCTTGTCCTTGGTCCCCGGTTATAGCTCCTAAAACATGATTCCTTCCCAACTTCATCTTCAGGTGACTACGAAAGCATGACTGGCACATATACTCCTCACAGTCATTACAATATCCGTCAGCTGGTGTTGACACGTTTTCTTCCTGACATGGTTCGCAAAGTTTTGATACGATATCTTCATCTAGGCGTTTACCAGAAACTTCCATATTAGTAGCCGTAGTGCGTTTTTTTCTTGTCACAATAGTTATTTATTTTTTCCTGTCAATATATTTAGCCAAAGGATTAGAGTTTTATCTTTCCCAACTGTACGCTAGTTTCGTTTTCTATTTATAGTACAGTTACTATTTATAGTTACAGATATAATGTAAAGCGTTTACATTATTGTTGTCGTCTACATTTATAGACGTCTGTGTTTGAATTTATTGTGTTTCTTCATTGGTTACTGTTTTTTTTTCAACCTGTTGTTAGTTTAATTTTTTAATAACTTTAGTTTACTAGTACTAGTGCACATAAAACGAATTAAACGTGTTCGAATATGACCTCGTCTTAGCCACCCACACACTTGTTTATGGGTCCTTTCCGGCCTGGCCCTCTACGTCAACAGAGCCGACTATTTATACCGATTGCCCACTTGTTACCGGTATCTGAAACTGAACAAACTTGGCACTAGAGCTCTGGAACCCTATATAGCTCTACTGACATACATGACGAGAAGAGATCCCTAAACAGCTGTCTGTGGTCGTACGTATAGAGTTGATGTTATTAGATCAATAAAAAGTATAGTATTAGATCAAATAATATTTTAAAATCGCGAACGCGAATTTTTTCTGGATCAGATGAACGAATGCTAAAAAATATAGTTAATTATGCATCGAACGTGACGCGAAGGACAAGAACGTTAAACTAGGTCATGATTTTTTAAACCGAGTTAATTTTCATGTGCATTGAACTCTCATCCTCATGGAAAAATCTTTTTCCCCTCCCAACATCAAACAAGTCTTGTAATTTCTGCGGGCAAACTTACATTTGTATGTATGGTGCGGTACAAACAAAATAAATCTAAATCACTCATTATAACCCAAGACAAACATAATTGGTTTCAATGCTTTTGTTAATTTCTCCCGGTTAAGCCCCGGTCACAACCCGCCGTACGTGCAAGTGCGTGCTGTCTACGTGCAAAAACGTAGGCCAAATTCAGGGAAACGTACGTGGTGAGTACCGCCTCCGTACGGATTTGGGAGCACGCAGACATGCCGTAGCATTTTTAGTGCATGCAAAACTTTCTCTGCGTTCGATCTGTGTGCGGGCTACAGATTCTCCCCCGTACGGATGACGTGCGTGCCCTGTACGTCAACGAGCGCATAACGCACTGCCTCCGTGCGTCTTTTCAAAAATCGAATTGTCCGTGACGCGCACGTACTAAGTACGTGGTCCGTGCGTGGTCCGTGCTTCCTCAGTTCAACTGTGCAAAACGCGCACAAAACTCAGGCCGACCTTACCGAGCAAGTACGTGCTCCGCACTTACAACGCACGGTGTGCGCACGACCTCTGCGGTATATAAAAGTCGAGCCGATAGATGAGTGCCATCATTTGTTTTCAAGATGTCACCGAGGAAGGCAGCAAGAAAAGAGGCACCAAAAAAGCGAGCGGCAACAGAGGAAGATGAGAGGAGGCTAGACGAGTCAGATGGTGATGCCAGCGAGTCTGGTCGGGAGGATAGTGGGTCTGAGAGGGATGCCCAAGAAGAGTAATAGCACCTTGTGTCCCTGTTTTTGCAGCTGCAGATTTTGCACTATCTCATGTTGTAGGGGTGGCATTTCAATGCAACGGCAGCTGTAGTTTCTGGGGAGCATCAATAGGTCGTCCTTATATATATCAACCAACAGCCACCGAAATAAACTCACGTTCACCGCACTTGCACGCACTTACAGCGTGCGAGCGAGTACGAATACCGTACGTGAGCAGTACTGCCTCCGTACGTTGACATGGAAAATCGCACGGAGATCTTGCGTTGTAAGCACGTTGTCAGCACGTACAACTCACTTACCACCTACGGAACGTACGATGCACGCATACTTTTACCCCTAAACGTGGCGTGCGGGCCACGTACTCTTACCTTGCGCAACCCGTGAGTGTGACGTGCGTCCTCACTGCGCTTTCCACGTCCGACCCAAAAACGCAGCGAACGTAACCTCCGCAGAACACGTACGGACAAAAAAGACGGCGGGTTGTGACCAGGGTTTTATTCGTAAAAACCATCTGTAAATTTAAAAAGAAAGGTTACCAACATATTTTACAGCGCTCTGCAGGCCTGGTGATTAACCCTTTTTACAGTTGATCATTATGCTTACCTCTTTGGTTGCACGACGGTGGCAGTGGTTTAAGAGTTTATGAAGGTTAATGGGGAAATATTTTCTTAAAAGAACCTAGAAGTTCGATTTGTTTCTTTTATCCCTGTCATCGTGTTCTTGCTGATTTTACTCCAGGAGCTCTGGTCTCGGTAAGATCATTGAGAACCCGCCCCTTCGGCTTTGCAATGCTCTTAGCTTCTTAGCAGTATTTTAAAAATAACTTTTATAACAAGCTTCTTATGTTTTATATGTTTGTGTGCTTTTGCATGCAACATTGTTAAGCCGATAAGTGGGTTGGAGTTTTTTCACCAAGACAACTGGTACTTGTTTTGTGATACGAGAACCTGTTGGGGCAAGTGTGAGGTTGGTGCACCCTAGAACCTGGTTTAAACCCCCAGTGGCAATTTGATTTGCCACTGACCGTTCCAATGCGGTAACCCATCGGGTTCTCATTTTTGTTTATTGTTAGTGGTGTCTTTCTTGAAACTGATCATCTTATTAACCATGCTCTCTCCCCCTCTCTTCTTGACTGTGCGGGGAGGCTGTTTTTTTCTGAATGTGGCGATTCCTGATATGCATATTTCACCTTTTATGACACAGTCTGGTCCGGTATGATTTTCCATAAAACAATTAAACGCATGAAAACCAAAAAATTAATGCAAATTTTCAACACATTACTCTACTGGCATTGCTGGTTTAAATTCCAAAATTCTTTTTTCTTGGATTGCATATAAATGTCCTCTTTCCATCGATACCGAATTTATTAGTTTGGTGTAAAAAACAATAAAAATACTGTTGTTTTTGTATACCGAATAAGTCTTTTGTCCACTAGTATACTTCGTAACACTGTTCAGTTCTAAGATACACTTGCCATCAAAAGGGAACTGTTTAGACCCGAGAGTGTCATTCTACTAATAGTTTGAATTAACCCTTCTGCGTTTTGAAAGACTATGCCCCTGATATGCTGTAATATACAAAACAAAAAAAACTGAGAAATATAGTGGTGAAATATTAACCTGCCCATTTTGCATACATTATTCGGTGGTTGGTTGTGATATTTTTAACTTTATCACCAAAGCGTGAGAATCGTCATTACCTCAACGGGAAATCCACTACTCATGCAGTATATAGGTGTCTTCTTTCCGCTAGGCAGGTATGAAAGCGGAATGGCTCAGTGGTAATGTGCAGCATTCAAACGCTAAAGGTATGTGGTTCGAGTCCTGCTAGTGCCATTTTTGTTTTATACTTTTTTAAGTTAAAGCGATTATTTATAAAAAGTTTCACATTTTTGTTATACACAAATAAACAATAAACATCTACAATATAAAACGCGACGAAAAATATTATAGGTCCAAGTACAACTCGAACCCGCGCCAAGCGGCAAAAAAATTGTTGTGTGGTATTTTCTGCTTTCCTACCAACTGCGCTATAGACGCATGTGGAAGCGAATGCAGTTTTAAAGATATACATAAAAATGCAACAGATCAGTCCAAAATAGCAAGGATATCCCCGTCTCAAAATAGCACGTTCAATCACTGTGTAATGTATGCATAATGGGCAGGTTAATATTTCACCACTATAACAGAAATATGGTTAGTGTTATCCATCTTTTTCATTTTCCTAATCATTATAATTCCAAGTTTTATGAAGTTCTCAACAGTAACTTTCAAGAATTCCTGTAGACAAATGTATAGGGCATGCACATTCCAGCAATCATACAAAGTTGTGAATAAATTCTCCCTAAAATGTTTAGGGCACACAAAGATAAACAAACAATAAAGAGCAAGAAACCAATGCAATCACCTTTTATTACAGATCCAGCTCAAAGGAGTTAAAGGTAAGTACTTTGACCCATTTACCGAGGATGTGCTTTTAAAAGCAGTGACAGTATCACTTTTTCACATACAAGAAACAAAGACTTTTATTGATTTTTTTAATTAGCACCATAAAAATGACTAAAATGATCACAATGACAATGAAATCACTCATTTTGAAGTATTACATTGTATAAAATTTCACAAACTGAATTTCATATAGATATATGTATAAGCATGCCTAAACATAGTAAAATTATCCATTTAAAAACAATACTGTGTTATAATAATATCAATCCTAAACAAAAAGTTCTACTATTATCTTGTGGCTATTAAATATTTAATGTGGTCATAAAATTCCACTTCATTATTTTATTTTAGCGATATGTAAGCTTTGGCAACAAATTACTTACTAGACAAATTTAGAAGATTAGTTTCAACAAATATTCATTTTACAAGTAAACAACTTGGTATGAATACAAAAATCTAAATCATCTGCGTGTAAATATGACTACATTAAAATGTAAACATATAAAGGTAATAAATAAAAGTCGTTACTCTTTTTAGTTCTCATTTATATTTCATTCAAAATGGTCTTAATTAATCCACGTAATGTAATAAGTATACTACACAGGGATGAGCAGACCAATTTAATTATTTTGTTCAAAGCCGGAATCAAACAAAACGTTGATCATTAATCTTATCTTCAAGTTAAGAATGCTCCTTTTGAATTTAGACAAGAAAAACTCATTAACCTACATAAAATTTATTATACAAGTACTGAAATTACATGAGAAAGTGTTCTTTCGAATTCTTTTGTTACTGTTATTGTTGTTATGAGAAAGTCTCAAGTAGGTAGTGATGGATCAAATATAGCTGGTAAGCTTTGGGTTCTTTGTTACTAAGACTTACATGTAAGTAGACATTCAGTGTGTATTAAAACTTTAGAACGGGGGTGGGGATGTAAAACCTCGACAACAATACTTTCCTCACACAATTACTATAAACAAATTAGTATGTTCGAATATAGAACAAAACGTTTCAAACAAAGTATACAGAAAAATAATTCAAAATACATGTACATGCATATGATAAAAAATCTGTCCTAATTCAGATATTATATATAGTCAAATCTGTAGGAATGCTTTACGAAAATATCTATGCATATTGGTATTTCATATTTCAGATCACATACAACTTGTACAACTCCGAAATCAAAAGGACATCAACTTTACACTATTAAACAATAATACATGTAATTCAAAATGTAAAAAAAACGGACTAAAATTCATGATTATTCAACACAAATTTAGAGCTTCATGACCTTTAGCTATTCACAACACCAATAATTTTCAAAATTATTAAAAATGATAAATTTGCCTCATTTCAACGAGTTTTTTAAACTGCCAAAGAATAAGCAAGTTCTCTGCTTGGTTTTGACAAAAGACTTAAAGTCATTATTATATGGATGATAGAATCTAGTTGTTCCACCATCAACACAATCAAATTCACATGAAATTTCGCTAGGCTTACATGAAAAAGAATTTACAATTAAAAGGAACAAGTGCAAGAAAGAATAGAATGATGACATACTTTATACAATACATTCTAACAATCTTCAAAATATATACACCTCCAAATATTTTTAAATGTACATGTATCTTACAAAAAAGTTAAGTAAAGTTCTGACAAAGTAATCAATGATATAAAACACAAAAAAAACAGGAGCTCAACAATACTAAGTGGTTTCTTCATGTAGCAATGTGTTCCCAATCTCATATTAAGAATTCACTCAATACAAGATACAGCGTATGTACAAATAAAATTCATCCGAAGCTATGCACTGTATGTTACAATGTAAAGCATTAATTCAAAATGTGACAAAGAATAAATAAACAATATCATATTATATCAAACCTATTTAAACATGTTAAAGAAAACAGTTCAAGCAATCACAAATGACCCGTCAATAAAAACAAAAATAAAAACAATTACAAACTTGGCAATAATGTAAAAATAATATTGTCACAATGTGAGAGGACTTTTTTATACGAAACATCTAGATTTTGATATTCCTGTATTGAGTTGTAAACCTACGTGAATTAAATGTTACATGTAGGTATTCAATTTAGTATCTTTATATGCAGTGACCATTTCAAACCACTGACAAATATTTCAATAGGAAACTCATTAAATTAGATTACTACAGAATATAATAGACAAGAAAGCGCGATCAAAGAAACTACAAATGACCTAAAAAACATTTACCTTTTCCTCCACAGGGCAAACAGTTTAGATCCAGATCAGCCGACACATCCATGCCATCTGATCAGGAACTAAACTGTTTGCCTTTTTGATTTGATGGGTTATTTCTGACCAAATTGCAACCAGTTCAGATCCTGATCAGACGGCACAGATGTGCTGGCTGATCTGGATCTACACTGGTCGCACATGTGTTTTTATGAAGGAAAGGGTTAAAGAGCAGTACTAAGCACATGCCAAAGTAGTTATCAATTTTGTTATGAATTTCATAGGAAAAAATCAAAACAAATAAGAAAGGAAGAGTATCTTATCAAATAATAATTAACCCAAAATGTCTCTGACAACTCGTTGGCTTTAAGATATTGAACCACATCTAATAAACAAGACACCTTCGACGTTTTGGTATATGCTGCTGGCCCTCCATGTGAGGTGAATAATCATTCTGTACATCTACTTCGTTTCTGAAAGGACTACCCGTATTGTCATATTTGGTCGGAGTTTCTTCTGCCTTTCTTTTGCCAATAACATTAGCGCTGAACACAAGCCTACAATCGCCAGCTTTCCGAACATTCCAGTAGTGTGTTAAATTCTGTTTTGGTTCTTCAACTCGTTGAGAAGGCTGTTGCATAGTCAATCGTCTAAATGTAAGTCTAGTGTCGCCAGTCTGAGTCAGGTTGTAAAACCCACTTCCCTGTCCCGGCTGATGACTAGTTACACTATTAGCATGACTATAATTTAGGTTCTGGGGAACACTTGTCAAGTTGTTTTGATTGTACGAAGTCACTGGATGATTCAAACGATGATTATAGTTCTGACTAGATGTAGGATACTGAATAGTGTTTGCCCAGGAAGAAAACTGCGCATAATGTTCATTTGGTTTTGATTGGCACACAGCGAGACTTGATACTGAATGGTTTGTTTGACTATAAATCAAGGGAACACTAGGATGACTAGTAATGTTAGTTGCATTAGCACCTTTGTTATTCCATTGCACGGAGCTGGCTGGGTAATTGTTAGAATGTGACGGTATCTGTATGTTTGGACTATTATATTGACCGTTATTTTCCAATGATTTATGTTTGTCCTTCATTGTATGTGTATTCGTTATATTAAAACGAAAATTGTTTTCAAAAACATTGCCATTGTCTTCTATCTGCGAGATGTCAACAGTATGCAGGCTTCCATTTGACCTGGAATCATCATGTGAATGGAGCCCAGAAGCTGCTGGGAAATAAGACTTTTCACTGACTGGAACCTGTTGAGCACAATGGTTCTGCTGAGGATGGAGACCCACACCAGTGTACCAATTTTGCATCAAAAAGTTAGAATGTGAGGACAAAAAATTGGTATTTACATCACTAGCAATGCTCCTAACACAAGCATTTTCATCAAAGTTTCTGTTAACACTGCTATGACTCTGATGTACAGCTGTATAATCTGGCCGAGTTTCTGAGTACGAAGTCGGATAATTATTTACTGAGTTTGTAGTAAAGGCTGCTTGTTGCTGTATCCAATTTTGTTGTTGCTGACTTGGTGAAAGCAGAAAATCAACATCTCCTAACAAAGTTTGTAGCTGACTTGTGTTAACGTTAACGTGTATAGGAATGTTATGATTCTGGTATGGTGACCCACATCCTTGCTGAAAGTGATAACTGTTCTGCTGATGGTAATTATAACTAGGGTGATAGGTTTGAGTGTTGGTCTGGTTCGTTGGGTAACTTGCATGCTCACTGAAAAGATTGCTGTTTGCACTTGCAGGTGAGATAGGGCTATACACGTTCTGAGACAACACTTGAGTCAGCAGGTTCTGAGGCTTAGATTGCTGTGACTTGACAGCTTTTTCTGACTTTGGCTTTCTTGGCTTTGTCTGTCTTTTTTTCTGTGATTCTGGCTTACCTTTTTTCTTTCCTTTATCACAAGTGTTAGGCTGGTTGAATGATTGGTTTTCTAAATGAACAGAGCTTTGTTTTGAAGTAGAAAATGCCATTTGGTTTGATGTCAAATTAACTTCTTTTGCTTTTATGTCTTCATTATTTGCAACTGATTCATTTTTCAACCCTTCTTTAGGAATACAATCTGCTTTCTTTTCATCAGATAAACTGGTCATTGTTTTACTTTCAGTTCTAATTGAGGCATCACTGCATATACCAGAATCAAATGAACTTGGAGGCTTAACATTCAAAGCTGACAAGCCTGTTATCTTGATACCTCTTGAAGTTACAACAGAACTCAATCCACTTTTAATACTAACACTATCAGAGTCTCTCGATACTTCCTCAAACTGTGGTATAAATCTTTTTTGCTCAATAATCTTTCCTGAATCACTAATACTGTCTTTAAACTGCTCAAGAAGTGGAGGAACAACGTTTTCTTTATGTGGTTCGCAATTAGTTGAGCAATTGTTTATACCTGTTTCTGTGCCAGCTTTAAAATCATCAAGAGTACAATCTGAAATACTAGTGCCACTTTCTGACCAGTAGCCTTTACTGTTTGCAACAATATTTTCTTCTCTTTGTCCATCAACATCCAATTTTCCTTGACTTTTTATTTCATTTTCATTAAAACTGTCTGCAACTTCCGTCTCTTTCACAGTTTGTTTCAACAAATCTTCAAAGTCATCTGGTATATCTGTTTCAAGTTTACAAGTTTCCACATCAGATGCTTGTATACCTGTTCCTTGATTGGAAGTCTCATTTTCACAGTTACTTATTCCAAATTCTTGATTTCTTATCCAGTCTGCAACTTTAGAAGTTTCAGCAGATTCTTCTATCTCATTAAGTGTGCAATTTGCTGTTAGTTTGCCATTTCTCATCTTTTCAGTTGCCTGATCAACCATTTCAATGCTGGTGTTCACAAGAGTTTCATTAAGATTACCAGACGGTGACATATCATTTGTGGTATCATTTGGAAGTAGCCAATTTCTTATTGTTGATCCCGTATTTGCTCGTTTTTCATAAATCGCTGCCTTGAGCTTTTCCATCTGTAATCTTACTGGTGTATTGAAGTCATTTCCAAACATATCGGAGTCAAAGTCCAATATCTTCAAGTCAGTATTTTCTTGTTGAACACTGCTTATATTTTTCTGTTTCACATGAAGTGGTTTCTCTTGAAAAGATTCTTCTGTTATATTGCTGTACTCTGGTTGAAAAACAACTGTGGAAATGTCCGGTTTAATGACTGGACTGTCACCTGATTTACAACCTGCTATGAAACTTTGTTGCAAACTGTCCACAGAATCAGTTTCATGAACAGGCATTTCAAAGCTTTTAAATAAGTTTCTGTCACTTTTAATGTCTACAGATCCTTTTTCATGTGAATGCACTCTATCATTTGACAACACCTTTTGAGTGTCAATTTCACAAGTATCTGCATAACTTTCAGTTTTATTAATATTTTCTGTTAGTCTGTCACATGTTGTGCCAAGTTCTTCAAGAGAATAGGTTCTGTTTAATGTACCACTATCATAATGCTTGTTATTAGCTAATTCAGCCAGTGTGTCAGGTTTTCCACAACTGTGATTGGACCGTTGGCTGTTCAGGAATGTAAGAACATTGCTCACTCCATTATCACCAAATGAGCATGATGAAGAGGAAAATGCCGCTTCTGGATAGTTTTTAGAATTGTCATTGTAGTCCCTGATTACATTTTCAGAGCCTGCAGAAACATGTTTATGGTTATAATTGCTTATATGAGGTTTTTTCACACATTCATTTTCTTTATTTTCACTATCACAGTCATACATTGAAGGTAAAGAGGCAAAACCAGACTTTGGATCATTATTTCTGACGTGTTCTGGTGACTTGTTAGAGTTGGCAGCATTGCTTAATCTTGACACTGATACAGAGTTATTGGTCATTTCAAACATTTGGCAAGTTTCTGCATCATATTCTTTTTCATCATCAGAAATGTCAAGGCCATAGTTATTGGTAACACTTTTCAAAACATCGTCAATGCTAAGTTTATTTTCATGACGAACTGATCTCTCAGACTTTTCACTTGTTTTAGTGATTTTAATATCACTTGAATTTTCATTTGCCACATAAATACTACTCTGGTCCAAATGATGATTAAATTTATTATCACAAACTTGCGGTTGTAAGGAGTCCGAAATAGTAAAGGACTGAACTAACTGCTGTGATAAATCATTTGACAAACCCACTAATGATTCAAGGTGACAATGATTTCTCCCCTGATTTTCATTTGCCAATGTCTTCGAATTCAGCCCCAGCTTATCAGCACCAAAATTAGTTTTAAATCCATATTTGGTAACGAAAGAATTCATGTTTGGTATATCTTCAGAAATTTTGTTTAATGACTTAAAATTTTCACTCGTCAATATGAATTCTTGGTGTTTTTCACTGTTCAAGTGCTCTCGAAGAGAACATTTATACCAATGATCACAAGATTCACAGTAACCTCCCCTGAGTACTCCACCAGCTTTCTTTTTTGTGGACTGATTAGTATTTTCTTGAGGTTTAGTCAACACCACACCAACATCAAATGGTGAACCACTCTCATTGTAAAAGATCTGAGGAAAGGTTTCAAACTGCTTAAATAAAGGCCTATATAAATCATCCATATCTTCAACTTTTAAGACACTGCCATTTTCTTTTTCAGCATCCCACATAATTGGAGACATACCACACATGGGGTCCTTGTCATGCTTGGCTGCCTTTACTTTTATCTTTGCAAGAAGCCTAGAAGCCTCACGTAAGAAGGCGGAAGAAGACTGAGTTTGGAGTCCTAGATTTGCAGCACTTTGTAAAATACCATGACTAGCATTACTATTTGGATCAGCTTCTTGGTTGTCCACTGCCTTCATTAACAATGCTTGACCTAAAATGGATAATGTTTATTAATTTTATTTATTATTATCCAAATGTAAGAAGCAAAACACAATTTACATGAAGCTTAAGAGGACAAAAGATTCTTATTGGGACATTAATTTTGCATATTCAGGAAAGAGAATATTAAGTAAATTATACATTGGATATATGAACGGGGCTTTTTCAGCGAGTCTCATGGGGCCAAATATTGGGCCCCATTCCCAATGCCAAATAGGGACCATTTTCCCAATTTCAAGAAACTAAGAAAAAAATCCCATTTCAACAGAAATGCCTTTTTCCTAAAACATAGAAACAAATTAACAAGAAACCATAGGGCTTTTCATCAGAAAATTGGGAAGAGGTCCCAGCCTTTCCAATTAGGAAATTTATGCACAATCAGGGACCGACAAATCCTTTGCCCGGTGCCCGCGGGCAACCAGCTTTGATCTACCGGGCCAGTAAAATTTTAAAGAGCTTGTCCGCCGGGCCACCATAAAAATCCGTAATTAGTTGCCCGGGGTGGTAATTAAATGAAGTTGCCAAATAAACAAAAGTCTCACAGCAATATACGACTTTCACTCATCATAAGATTACCGACGAACCGTATGATTCAGCACCGCCTACCTGTATAAAAATCATCCAATCAACCTTAATCCTTGCACTAGTCGACCCGCCTATATTTCACAACAATCGGTAACATCTTTATCGCGAGATATTTTGATTCTCGCGAGATTATGCGGCAGCGTGATTAAACTGTCAAAACTGTCAAAATTGTGTCTTTGACAATAAAAAGGTGTATATTAAGTCGTTTGTCGACGCTTAATTAATTTTTGACGAGAAGTGATTAGATCTAGGTAAGATGATTGCCAATGATTGAATCAATTAGTTCACAGTTGTTACTTTAAAACGAGATATTCCAAACTATAATAATTATATTACAGTACTGACTAATCCGTTCTTTTTATGGAAAATTCCTCAGTTGAATGTTAAAATAATGCTTTAATTTATTGATGTATGTGCTTGACAGTGTTTAGTAGTTAGGATTAGATTTTAGAATGGATCGTTTTGTGAAACGAATGTAAATATTTGTTTTGCGAAACATGTTGTCTGAAGTAAAAAGGGAGATAATAAGTTTAATTATTAAATTGATTAAAAAACAAAATCTCCACAAATATTTCGTATGAGCTAAAATATTACTAAATAAATATGATATTAACAAAAGAGATGAAAAACAGCAAATTTTTTTACAGATTTGTAGTCATTTTTTGCAAAATAAAAAATCATATATATATTAATCATTATATCATGTCATTGAAAATCCCAAGTAAAAAAGGGAGATAATACGTTTAATTATATTAAATTGATTAATAAACTAAATCTCATAGCTTCTTTTCCTCACTTTGTTTATAATGTTTTTTTCAGAGGACTGTTTGAATGAGGTACCAAGTCCAGCACCAGTGGCTTCTTAGGCTGATGAAGACCAAGATGATGAAGACCTCAGAGTTGAAGATTAAGATGACAATCTGTGTTATTTTTATGTGACAGTATTAATAACTCTCCAATTCAATGGAATGCTACAGTATATAATACTATTTTGATCTGTGTCTTGAATAAATAGTGTGAGCTTGGAGTTACCAGTATTTACCTCTGATTTTTGACTGTTATGTGAACTGTGCACAGTTTTACAATCAAAATAAATTTGCATTAATTTACAATGTGTTATTTTGAAATAAAATACATTGATGTTTAAGGCAAGCGTGTGCATTTTGTTTGTAACAAAGGATGTTCTGTTATTGCTTAACAAACTGTTTTTTACGATTTACAATTTCACGTGATTTTCCGGGCAACCAGATAAACATTCTACTTGCCCAGTGGGCAACAAGAAAATTGAGGAATTTGTCGGTCCCTGGCACAATAATTGTTTATTTTGGGAATTAATTGAAGGATGGGTTCTTCTTTATGAAAATGAATATAGGTATTTTTAACTTAAATCCAATTTATTATGCACTTTATTTTCCAGACTTCAATTTTCAAACACTCCTCCCAGGAGTTTTAACCATTTTTGGACATCTTACCTAGCATTTTGGGAAGTTTTTGTCACAATTGGGAAAAAAATACTATATTTTTGGATTGGGAAGAGGCCTTTTATAGGCCTCTGTTATATAATGATGAAAAACCCTGATAATCCCTATCAACCCACCCCACCCTCCAACAGATAATGGTTGGGACATATGAAAATTATGTGACTGACAAAATAATCTAATAATCAATTGACCCCAGACCTGAGTCCAATTACAATTATAATTTAATTAATTATAATTAATTACCCTTTTTCAAGTAATTGAAAATAATTAATAATTGAAACAAAAATCAATTATTTTAATTGTAATTAATTAATTAAAATCCAAAAAATGCAATATAATTGTCAATTAAATTCAATTACTCTTCAATTACATGTAGCAACCAGTAACATATGGCAAAACACAGGTTAGTATGCAGTAGCTATTGTCACCTGAGGTTATACATTTCACACTTGCTGGTCATTTAACGAGGTGCTAATCTGGATATGAATAGTTGGTAGACAATTGATGAATATGAAGCCATGCAATTAACAAAACTAGTATAAGTAGCCTAAAATGAAGAGAATTCAATTTCATTGAAAGTTGCTACATTTTTCTTCTATGTACAGGTATTATTCCTCTTTGTCTGCAGTATTATTCCTCTTTGTCTATGCTTTGTTATCAATTTTTGTTGCTATTGCAAAATTATTACAGACCACAAAGAAATTATTCATAAGTTATTTATGTTGTTTCCCCCCCCCCCCCCCCTGTTGTATGTAAATACCTGGGTGAAATAAAAGAAATGTTATGTTCTTTTCTTTTCATAAATTGTACTTAGTGGGTAATTAAGAATTGTTCAAAATCTATTCTCCATCTAAGGTAAACATTACTGAATATAATATGTACTTGGCATTTCACATTTAACAGTTATTCACACAACATGAATTCAAGCACATTAAATCACACAATGGATACTAGTGGAATTTTTTAAGCAAAATGCTGATACTGTTTGTCAGAGTACAAAGGCAGACTGAAAGCTGCTTCAAACTTTGTCTCCACAAACACAATATACAGTTTCATTCCTCGGACATCAAAATGTCAAAGACACACATTGGGAAATAGTCGAATCTTGACCAATATTTGTCTCAAGTTTGTAAAAGTTCTGATTTAAACCCTCTCCAATATTGAACTGTACATGCTGAGAGTCTACCAAGGTTGTCAAAGATGGCTGAAATCTACATGGCTCTACCTGCATCATATGCTCCTGTTAAACGGCTCTTTTCAATAGATGGGAAAGTGTTTAAGACTGAATGTTGTTCACTGACTGACAGTAACTTTGAAGCATTATGTTTTTGAAATGCAATAAGGTCTTGTAGATCTATCAGAAATCTGTTTTCAACATGGTTCTGTTTGTAAATATATTGAAAATAATTAAAAATAATTAAAAAATAATTATTTATTTTCCTTAAAATAATTGTAATTAATTAATTACTTATGGAAAAAGCAAGTAATTATTATTGTAATTTAATTGAAGCATTTCTGATTTAATTGTAATTAATTAATTACTTTTTAAAGTAATTGAACCCAGGTCTGATTGACCCTGATGAAAAATTTCAAATTTCCTAAGTAAGTTAATCTTAATAGTTGTTGTCAAACATTAATTGTATCCAGTGATCTTTATTTATTTATAAAAATCCATTAACATCATTTTAACCCTTTACTCATAGAAACATACACCTTAAGTTTGAGGGCCATCTGATCAGTATCTACAATGTCTATTTTAGATTCATATTTTTGACCAAGATGCTTAGCAGTGCCTGACATTGAGTCCAATAACAATCATAATCTAATTAATTATAATTAATTACAACTAGGGATGTCAACGGATATCAGGATATCCATTCGCATCATCAGATATCTGGATCGAATTTGGCATCTGGATATTCATTTATAAAAACTTTAATTTTTTATATTTCTTTTATTTTGCTAAATTTTCTTTCTACAATGTCAGTATGAATTTAAGCATAAGCATGTTAAACGGATTATCAAGCGGTGATGACACGTAATTATTTAGGTTTCACAAGTTTAGAAATGTGTTAAAGTAAGTACGACAGTTTATACAAGACAGGGCACTAGACAACTTTTGGGGACAGGTACCCATACCGCAGGAAGGGGAATTTCGCGTCATTTTAAGACGAAAAAGGGAATTTTAAGTCATATACACATTTTTTTACTAAAGGGTCACACACACTCATAAAATTGTTTTCTACCTCATATTATAATATATAGCATATTTTGTGACTGTAGACTTACAAATAAAACAATTGAGTTACTTTTTAATTAATTTTTTTCAATTTTATATATTTTTTGATTTTTTTAGGGGAATTTTTTTCTGAAATAGGGGAAAAAACATACTATTTTGACAGGTAAATGGGGCCCATATTCGGCCCTAAAAACAGCCAAACAAGTGCCCTGCAAGAACTTGCTAATTAATAGTCAACATTGGAAGTTTATCTATTCTGAGTAAAGAAAATTAACTTTAATTTTTTTATCAGTTTTATTGAGAGCTATAATTCTGTAGGCAACAGGTTTTATTTATACTTATGTTCGCAGACGATGCTGTACTATTCGCTAACACACCGGAAGCATTACAATCTATGTTATATGATGTAGAGAGATATTGCAAACCTGGAATCTTAAGATTAATACAAAAAAATCGAAGGTTATGATTTTTGAAAGAGGAAGACATACAACTTGTGATTTTTACTTAAATAATTACAAACTTGAAATCGTATCTGATTTTAAATATCTTGGGGTTACATTTTATAAAAATAACAAGTGGCAACGAACCCAAAAGAATATAGCGAATAATTCATTATTCGCGTTACATAACCTCTTTACTGTCTTTAACCAGATTGATTTACAAACGTCACAAAAATGCAAACTTTTTTATTCGTTAGTAGGCTCAAAATTAAATTACGGAGCCGCGGTTTGGGGAAACCAGGAGGCCACAGATATTGAAGCAATTCACACTAAATTTTGTAGAAAAATTTTAGGGGTAAGAAAATCAACAAACCTAGATGCGCTTTACGGAGAACTAGGCCGCTACCCAATGCATATTACAAGAAAAACTATAATGCTCAAATATTGGATAAAAATATTAACAATGGACGAACATAGTTTAGTATATAGAATTTATAAAACTATAGAACAAGATGCAATAAATTATGATACATATAATGCTGAAAATTGGGCAACGCAAATTAAAATTATTTTAGATAACATGGGAATGTCGTTTATTTGGAATAACAGATATAACATGCTAATAGATATACAACCGATTAAGCAGACTTTTAGATATTTTTAAACAGCAATGGTACGTACGAATAAATAATTCAAAAAGATTAGAATCGTATTGCAAGTTTAAACATAACTTTACATTTGAAAAATATCTTGATTCTATAAAAGAAAATAAATACCGTTTGGCTCTAACAAAATTTAGATTATCGGCACATGATCTGGAAATTGAAAAAGGAAGACATAATAATATACCAAGAGCAGACAGAAAATGTAAAAATTGCAACATGAAACAAATAGAAAGCGAGTACCATTTTATTTTAGTCTGCCCTAAATATAGAAATTTACGATTAAAATATTTTAAGCCTTATTTTAACAATTGGCCAAATATTAATAAATTTGAACTACTTATGACAGGGAACTTGAAAACTATGTATAATACTGCGAACGTTATTTTCTCATTATTATGTCTTCCTTTTTCAATTTCCAGATCATGTGCCGATAATCTAAATTTTGTTAGAGCCAAACGGTATTTATTTTCTTTTATAGAATCAAGATATTTTTCAAATGTAAAGTTATGTTTAAACTTGCAATACGATTCTAATCTTTTTGAATTATTTATTCGTACGTACCATTGCTGTTTAAAAATATCTAAAAGTCTTTGCTTAATCGGTCTTTGCTTAATCGGTTGTATATCTATTAGCATGTTATATCTGTTATTCCAAATAAACGACATTCCCATGTTATCTAAAATAATTTTAATTTGCGTTGCCCAATTTTCAGCATTATATGTATCATAATTTATTGCATCTTGTTTTATAGTTTTATAAATTCTATATACTAAACTATGTTCGTCCATTGTTAATATTTTTATCCATTATAGTTTGAGCATTATAGTTTTTCTTGTAATATGCATTGGGTAGCGGCCTAGTTCTCCGTAAAGCGCATCTAGGTTTGTTGATTTTCTTACCCCTAAAATTTTTCTACAAAATTTAGTGTGAATTGCTTCAATATCTGTGGCCTCCTGGTTTCCCCAAACCGCGGCTCCGTAATTTAATTTTGAGCCTACTAACGAATAAAAAAGTTAAAATAAAATAAGTTAGTTAACGAAACATAATTTCATTTAAAATATGCAAACCTCGACTAAGTGGAACCGCTTTTCCTCCTGTTGATGTTGCATCAATAATTTGACTGTTACTTTTGCCATCATTGTCAGTTATCAACAAACTCACACTCTTTGACAAGAATGTTTCAATCTGTCCACCAAGGTTCAAAATCTTCTGGGTTATCTTTGCTTTTACGTTAGCCGACCTGACGTCGATGTAGAATGATTTCCCAGAGTATGGAGCATCATCAAAGCTCAGGCTTTTTCGCGAACGTGCTCGAATACCGCTGGATCGTAAACTCATTTTGTAAGTAAAATTTTAATTATTCTTTATCGCAATAAATTTACGGTTTCATCTACAGTCTTTTATTTGTGTTAAATGTCTCAAAGTTGTCATGCCATTGCTGATTTCGAAAAAAAAAATTAACACATTATTTATGACAACTTGAATAGGCCGCCATTAACAAGCTTCTGTTGACATTGAGTAATTAGAGTAAATGCTTACGAATTAAAAATCCGTTTTTATTGTTATCGGAATGCTCGCGTTTTCAAATTGATACTGATTTTATAGAAATTATTAATTTTTAGAATAATAAAATTGTATAATATAATTTGTTTAGTAGGGTACGTCGATGAGCGGACCAAAGATGGTAAAATAATTAAAACTATTAAAAAATGAACTTTTCCACTGCTAAATACACAGGTATAAGCGGTTACTGTGGAATATATAATTGGTATCAGGACGTCTCTACCCCTTACCATTTCGACACCTATATATTTTCTGAGACATTTCGACCCCTTGCCATTTCGACCCCTGGTTTGAAGACACTTCAACCCCTACCTGTTTGGACACCTCGACCCCTACTTTTAAAAACCATAATAATGTGTTCAAATATATTTTTGATCTAGTAAATGCAAAAAACACTGGACACATAAAAGAATCAGGAACGATTCTGGAACTGCAGCCCTCTGTATCTTACACTATCCTCCAAAATATAAAATGACTAACATTCAGTCTGGAGGCGTCACTCGTAATGGCTTCATATAGACGATAAATAAATCTAAGTACACGATGGCTTATTTTATCAAACTTCAAACAAGGTTATCGGTATCATAAAACCTTTTTGAAGTGTCTCCGATAACCAGATTTAATTCAAAAATACTGGTGGAGTTGTAACAAGGCCCATTTTATGGAGATTTAATTCACAAACTTAAAAAGATAAAAGCCAGTGTTAATTTCTCCACGTTATTCGTAAAAACCATCTGTAAATTAAAAAAGAAAGGTTACCAACATGATAATCTACAACTCTCTGGGAGATCTATGCTGTCTTTTTCTGGTTGTGGCGATTTGTGTTTCTTTTTTGATTACATCCAAGCACTAGCCAAACTATTTGTGTGCAACAAGGGCTTTTCTATATTGTAGTAGATTTCGTACCAGCGGCCTCGGTAGCTCTATTGGTAGAGCGACGGCACGGTAAGCCGGAATCCTGGTCGAGGCTACTCTTTCCAACCCAATCTGCCACATTGGTGCTGCGAACAGGGCGATTACCCTTGCTCTTTCGGACGAAGCATGTTTGGCTGGGGTATTCGACTCGAACCTAGACAGAAACTTGCCGTCAAGTAAGTTGGAAATGTCTCGTATAAGTGAGGACGAAATGTAGTAGATTTCGTACCAGCGGCCTCGGTAGCTCAATTGGTAGAGCGACCGCACGCCGGAGGTTTGAATCCTAATCGAGGCAACTCTTTCCAACCCAAATCTGCCACACTATTTACGATTGTCGCCCTTCAAACCGACAGACATCTTAAAAAAAGGCAAAAGACCTATATTGATAAATAATATATAGGTCTTTGAAAAAAAGTCAGTATGATAATGGGTCTGAACTTGCAGTCGAATTATCGAGACTAATCCAAACACAAATCAAAGCATCAAAAAGCATTAATTTAAATGGCCACATGAGTAATGGATAAGGTAAAAAATGCTTCTTTCTCATTTTATTATTGAAATATATTATTGTCAGCATCACTTTACTTATGTTGGTATTTAAATTGTTGTTAATTATTTTTCAATATAAATAGCAACAAGTACATAAAACCACATGAAATATATGTGGGGATACATAAAACAACATGAAAGATATGTGGGGGATACAGAAAACAACATGAAAAATATTAACATAGATGTTTAGCTCTACTGAAATTATTCACAAGTGTCCGAAAATTTGGATTTAAAGACTTAATAATGTTTGCCTAGAGTTTTTATACTCTGTCTGCAACTGCAAATTTCCAAAACTGATTGTATTGTATGAGTATATACATGGCGTAAAGAACATGGTTTTATGTTGCAAATGATTTGCGACATACCGATTCGAGACGTTGTCCGGCCATCAGATTCTCATTGATTCAGTTATATTATGATGTGTGTTAGAGAATGTTCATTCAATAAAACATATTTTCTATTTTCCTCTCTTCTTTTGGTTATGAATAGATGATGCTTTTTCCGAATTTGGATATCTGTTATGTGAATATTTTGAATATTTCACCTATTGATGAAATATATCAACTGCATGAAACTGGGGTAATAAAGAATATCGTAGAACGTAAATAGTGGTTCTCTTGGACTGCGGCATAATAAAATATTTCCAGAATATGGGCTAAGAAACAAAGCTAAGCATTAAATTGGAACAATGAAATACTTAACCAATAACCGTGAATTTTGCGGCCGCATTTAAAATATATCGCCTATGGGTAAGTGTATAACAATGATGACGACAACGATTTCTAATACTGGTTGTGAAGCGCTTGGTTGATCCAGACAAAAATGGCTGCGCCCATGAAAAGAATGTTTCGGTTTATCGGTAGGTTTTTATGTTTTACATTTTCACATAGGTTGATGATCCATTAATCACTTTTTTTCTGACCATAGTTACCGTAAGACATATCTGTCTGAATTATTTAAAAAATGTGCATTAAACAGAATTGTTACTGCAGACAATTATAGATCGCTAAATCAGTTTCGACATTCAATCAGTTCCAGAACATGTTCACAATCTTGAATTAAAAACGGAAAATTGGTCAAGAAATCATTGAGTGTCTAGCAACATCACTCTAAATAAGAGAAATTCTGCTAGAACATGATGATATCTTTACACATTTTGATTTATCAGTGTTTATAACTCAAATGTGCAGGAATTGATTGAATGTTGGAACTGAATAATTGACTGTAGTTTTTACGACCAAAATGTAACAAGGGTTCTGAAAAATCCAAGCCAGAACCAAGGATTGAACCCGGTATCCCTTGCATGCTGGCCTGCGAAGCTACCATGTCACAATCCTAGGTTGGCGCTAATGAAAAAAAAGTATGAGCCAAATTTTTAAGCGGCGTGATAGCGCGCGACCTTTGTTATAAATATTCATAAACCAACTCTGTATCTAAAACAAAGAAAGTTTAATTCCAATTTTTTAAAAACATACAACTCATATAGAAAGAAGGCTAAGTGATTTTTTCTATATCAATTTACTGCACTGTATAATATAATGATACTGTTAATGTTTATTTCTGTAATTACTGTGATTTGTGCTATATACACTTAAAGAATTGATTGATTCTCCTTTCTTTCTTATGCTTCCAAACAAAGACTGAATGACCTGCTGAAATTAAAGTCAACAATCATGAATAGTATGCTTGAGCAAGGCTAATAACAAAAATGCCCTAGTATTTAAAAGTACAAAGTACTTAGAATCGTAAGCTTATTGGAAAATGACTTTAGAAAATATTTATCTTTACAAATACGCTGCAATTTCGATACTCCGGACCGATTTTCCCGCCGATTTACACGTCCATCTATTAGAAAAAAAGCTAAAGTTGTATTTAAAAATCCAATGATTGATTATAATAACGTTTTGATTTGTCTCCGACTGTTCCGATTTGAAGTTTTTGGGGGTAGTTAAATTATTTGCCGACGTCAATCATCATATTTATCGATCTTGTTACTCCACCCTTGCATTGTCAGCTTGACTCGATTGGTCGACAACTGTGACATTTTTAGTTGTTTTAGACAAATCCCAGGGCTTTCCCCAGGCAATTATGGCATACCGGCGCCGGGATGCCTTAATTTCTAAACTAACATTTGCGGGACGCTTATAATCTGCCGGTATGCCATAAATCCTGGCCGGGATGCTTTAAAATTCAATAAACAAGGTCAATAAACGTGTCAGATTACGAAACATTCTAGTTTTGCGAGTTAACCAATCAGTAACAAGAACTGATGGATAACGCATGCCGGCTCCGCCCACATGTTGGCGACAGTTGATTGTGACCGCATGTGATATAAATCGTAGCCGAATCGTCCGCGTTAAACTGTAGGGCCTAATCAGAACAAAACTTTATAAAATGACTTACTTCTCCCATCTGACCATTTTGAGCAAAGAAGAAAGGAACTAAAGCATCCCCTTTTTGATAATATCCACGGAAAAAATAACTTTCTGACATCTTGATTATTCCGTATCATAGCCATTTTCATTTCGAGTAAATCGAAAACAAAATATACCTAGACGCTGGCATCGTTTTCAGAACATCGTCGGTTTGATCTTATAACATCCGCAGACCAAAAGAGAAACACTTGAAACACATTTTTAATCCAAAATACGCTGTAACATCCAGCTAACATTCAATATTTTCATATGCCGCAGAGAAAGTTTACACAAATGACGTCATAGTAGATCGACTTCAGAAGCAGTTTACGGTTATAATTTTTCTATCTAGACATAGCGCAGTTAAAATGATCGATTTTGTTACGTGTTTTGCAAACGGGACAATGGTAAGATAATTTTTTGTTGGGCTTATGTATCAGAGAAAGCATTGCGCATCAAGTTTATGTAAATTATGTATATTTTTTTATTATAAAAAGCGCGAGGTATTATTCACGTTCCAACTGTTCTTTAATTGACAAGGCATGGTGCATCATTTCTTTTTCGCACGGGTAGGTATAATTAGAAAATTATACGAGTTTTAAATGCAATCAAAAATGCGAAATGTGATATTCGCGGCCCGTTTGTTCTGTATTTGAGAAGAAACGGCAATTACGGAAAAAGAGCGCAGTTCGTGCAAGTTTTGCCGACCTTGAAAAAGGGAGGTAAAAAAAGTGCATCTGTGAAGTTTCCACCATCAAAAAATGTTTTATTGAAAAAAAAATGCTTTTAGTTTTCCTGAAACATCTTTATATACTTACAAATAAGCACGTGATATTGTAATTTCCATTTATTTTAGTTTTTGTGTTCATTAATATTTCTAACTGATATTAGATCTAATTGCAAATGATCGGATCTGAGGAATTACAGCAATATAATTAGGAATCGTGTTTAAATGTAAAAAAAGCATAAGATTTTTGGTGTAAGAATTTAATTTATGACTTTTGAATCTTTGTTTTAAAAATCTTTAACCTACAGCAGCCACAGAACAGTGTGTGTGCATACACATTTATTATTAACATGTATGTCATTTAAAAGGCTTTAAATGAATAAAGCCACTTTAAAAAAAAAACACTTTTTTTTCATTTATTTATTTAAATGAGAAGCAAAAATGATTTATACATAAGACTTAAAATGAAACACCGCGTTGCAACGCGCGACAAAATGGATATGCGCTGGATGCTAGGATGCCTTAAAAATTTTCTGGGGAAGGCCCTGAATCCCATTATGTAAACAAACATGTCCGCCTCGAGCAAAGCATGAATAATAAAACTGCTTATCAGGGTCCTAATTAACAAGATAATGACATGAATGTGGTAGAAAGCGTACCAGATTGTTTATCAGCAGCAGGGGGCAAGTAATGATTGTTACAACAGTGTATTGTCGGTGCAATCTCACTAAAGTCAGATCTAACAAACTGTTAGATCTGATGACGTCCCGCAGACACCGTAATTATGTAAGCTATAGCGGTTTTCCCCGATTACTATTTTTAGAAATTGTCAACACAGGAAGCAAGATTTATAACGCTCGCAAAATGATCTGAAGATGTCATTACAGTAGAAATGTATGCAATACTACATAAACACATATATCTTTAGTAAAATATGTCTTACGCAGGTTGCTAACACTTTCCATGGTTTAAAACACTGTGTTTACTTTCACTTTTGCGATTTTGTTGGCGACAATCTGATTGGTTCAAAGGGTTAGTGATAAAAGCATGTGTTAGTGACTCGTCGTCAGATCCTGATAGCGTAGCGGTTTTTAGGACATGATTTTAATCACAGATTGTTGTCGGTGTCACGTGGCGGGAAATTGATCAATATTCGTCTGCTGTGCGAAATTTTATGCCCGAATTTTTTTTTTCGCCAGATTCATTGGTTTGTAAGAAAATCATCGCCAGCTGGTATTTTTTATCGCCAATTGGCGATTTTGGCGAGCGATAACGCTAACATAGCAATCAAAGCTAGCTCTATGGCGAAATAGTACTAGTGCGGTACTAACGAGTCAACCATAGCTGGATTTCATACACCCCCTTTTGAAGTTGATTGGAATTCATCCTCTTATTTCCATTGAGAATAGAGATCCACTTAAACTTGCACTTGAAAGTGATCTTTAGGTATTTTTTTACATCCCTGGCAGAACTTGGGCGGCATTTGTAACAAGCTCCTTACTTGTTCTGTGCTTTCCTGTCTAGTTTATCATTGACATCCTCATATACCTTGAAAACCAGTAACTGTTGGTGTCTTAAGTAGATGAATAATAGGCATATTTATAACACTTTACTCAGTAGCAAATGGCATAATACCTGATGTTTGACCACAATAGATCTAGATAAGCCTGTACATCCTGTCTAAACAGGAACACACTAGTAACTGTGAGATTCATTAGTTATTCCTGACAAAGAAGGTTTTTTTAATTGCCAGGGGAAAGGATCACATAATTATAATTTGGCCAAGAAAGTGCACTGCTGCACAAGCAATTGCATTTTTAGCTGCATCTAATAACTATTTCCTCCATATATACGCATTTTTACGCATGTGCGACCAGTGTAGATCCATATCAGCCAGCACATCTGTGCTGTCTAATCAGGATCTGCACTGTTCACATTGATTTGTTAGGTTATTACTGACCAAAATGCGACCTATGCAGATCCTGATCAGATGACATTGATGTGTTGGCTGATCTGGATCTACACTGGTTGCACATGTGTAAAAATGTGTATATATATTATGGAGGAAATGGATAATTATTGCGATAAACGTAGTATTATTTGGGGGAAAAGGTTACACATTCCTAAAAGCTATGAATAATAAATGTTCTGATTCAAATTTGAAAGAAACTTGAATTTAATTAATTGAATTAATTCTTAACTCTATGTGGATAAGCCTTTATTACATGGGCTACCTGTGTAGATCCAGATCAACAGGCTAATCCATGCTGTCTGATCTAGATCTAAATTGATGGCTTTTTGGTTGGAAAAAACAAAATGAATTTAAAATCGCACCTTGTCAGTGTAACCCGGCTATGGTTGTGCAAGCTGATCTGGATCTATACAGGTTGTCTGTGTGTTGTGAACCTCTTATTTAAAAGCCATATCCAGTGGAGTAGCATAAAATATTGGTTACAATTTAAGCTTTGCAAGTATTTAAATGAATTTGCTCTGATAATCACATTAAGTTTAAAGCTTGTATTCTTTTTTCCAGATATAGGTGCAAATTTGACAGGTAAGAATCTACCTACATATATATCTAGCAGGTAAATAAATAACCTGGTTTGTCATAGATCGGTTTAATACATAAACACCTCTGACAAATAAGAAGCTTGTCAGTTTGATCACCTTATCTTTGCAAAAATTAAATACAGTCTCACTAATGAGATTTTTTTAAGCCTTAGTCCAGTGTAACAGTCCTATTCAAAATCTTGGTTCACAACTGTTAAGCACACATGTTTATGCAAATTTCACAGTAACAATTGCACTGCATGCAAGACTGTTGTAAATACATTGGAGTAAAGAAGGAGTTATGACAGTATTGCATGCAAACCCTAAAACCTGTTGTTTGACATAATTTGGTAACTTATATGCATAGTTATAATGAAAAATAGTTTACAATAAAGAAATTAACAGGTGTATCAGTGTAGTTTAAGGTTAAATATGAAAGTGAAAAATAAAAATGAAATGCCACAATTTGTTACTTTTCTTGTAGATCCAGTTTTTCGAGGCATTTACAGAGGAAAAAGAAACCATGAAGGTAAATGTTACTTAAATGAATTGTAATTAATGTATTTGTAAATTACAATGCTATGCACAGGTTTTGTCAAATTTGCTGACAGTGAAAACCCAGATTAGAATGCAAATTTATGAGTGACACCAGGACTTTTTTTTCACTGCCAGGGGAAGGGACCCATGCCCTGTAATTTTTGGGAAAATGGCACTATTTCACCTCTGAAGGGAAATCAAAAAACTGATTTAAGGTTACTTGGGGGTCAGGGGAATTTCATGATCTTAAAGAAATTTTGGTCAGGGAAAGCCCCTGAAAAACAGCCAATGGAGGTATCAAGAGCAGGTTCATTGGGGTGTTCAAACCCCCTTTTTGGAGCAACAATGTATACATGTAGTTTTCATGGGGATTTTGGCCAAAGAATTGAAAATTATCGCTTAACTAGCCAAAGAATGCCCCAAACGAACCACCTTTCTAGAATATTTGCAAACATATATGATCAATAAAACTTGTGGCAAATACATTGATTTAAATGCAATAGTTCTGTAGTTATGCAGTAAAAATAATTTGTATTATTTTGCAGATGACTTTTTGGATATGTTGAGGAGAGCTAAAGATGTGGGGATGGAAAAAGTAAGATAAGGTTTCACAAATGTTGCTCCAGACAGATATCTTGAAGTGTTTAAACACTTTCCTCAATAGATACACCTTTGTTGCATGGGCGAACAGTTTTAAAATTAGATCCGTATCAGCTGACACATCCATGTGACACATCAGGATCTAAACTGTTCGCATTTTGATTCATTAGGTTATTTCTGACCAAAATGCAACCAGCGCAGATCCTGATCAGATGGCACAGATGTGCCAGCTGATCTGGATCTACACTGGTCGCACATGCGAGAAAAGGGGTATATATGGAGGAAAGGGTTAACTTAACATGAAATTTTTTTTTTAATCTTGTTTAGATTCCTATTTTAATTTTATAAGGTTTAGAGGATAGCAAGTGCCCAAGATCATACAACTTAAACTGGAGACCAGTTCAAATCTGAGGCTTCTGATTGGCAGAAATGGAGATTGGTCTCAGAGTTTTACAATCATGGACATAGGCCAGGCTTATGAGAAATTTAGTTGTTTATTGTGAATCTTGAAATCATTGATGAATGGTCAGAAATAACCCAATGAGTCAAGACATTTACAGTGTAGATCCTGATCAGATGGATGTGCCAGATGATCTGGATCTATAGTGTTCACCAATGCAATAAATCTTGAATCTGTGGAGTAAAGGATTAACAAAATTAATTGTTAGTTATGAGAAAATGATAAATTATGTAAGTTCATTCCAATTTAGTTGGAGATAAAATGTCAAAAATATTACTGGTATGCAACGAGTTTCACTATTGGGGAAGTGGACAATTGGGGAGGAAAAAAGCATAATTAAAAATAAATCTAGAACAAGACAGCCACCTGTAAACGGTCCCTGACCGACTTCACATTTTTCCTGTGACATGCCTCATTTGTTGAAGATTTACATGTCAAAGCTTTTCTTTACTGATTAGATCATGGTGACTGCTGGCTGCTTGCAGGATGCTCTTCATGCCATTGATTTGGTTAAACAACATGGTCAGTATATAATATTGCTTGTAATTTTTTTGAAAGCAGATGTTTTTCAATTTTTTTATTAAACTACACATACTTATTTATTGAGGTCTTATAAACGGTTGACTAATCTATATGTTGCAATAGTTTGTTTTACCATTGTGATACTTAAATAATTGTTGTTTTTTTTACCTCAATAGTCATTCTACTTACAAGTTACATTTTGACATAAGATCATAAAAAGTATGTTGATTAAATTCAGATAATGGAGCAGAGAAATAATTTAAGCATGTAACTTAATTACAGTGTGTTCTTCTATACATGTAATACCAAAGTCAACTTGTGTACATTGTAAATGTAGCAGGCTTTATTTATGCCATCAAGTGAATTATGCTGTAAATTTTAAAAGCATAACATAAACAGAACATTTGTTTTTAACTGTTAAAAATTATGTTTTACTATTTTATCTTTAATATCTGAAATAATGTGTTCTTAATTGTTGCTACACCAGTCAGAAAAATACAAATACTGGTATCTTCTTTGCACTGGTAAGAATTTTTAGTTGGTTAATTTTGATAGCTAAAATGACAATCATTAAAGAAAATTTCATTATAAGTGGTAGTTGGTTTTTGCAGAAGATTTATATACTACTATTGGATGTCATCCTACACGATGTGGCGAGTTTGAAAAAGATGGCGACCCAGATGGGTATATGAATAAACTTCTGGATATAGCAGCTCAGAATAAAGACAAAATAGTAGCAGTAGGCGAGTTTGGATTAGGTAGGTATGGTTATACGTAAAAGAATACATGCATCATATACTTTAAATTGATACAACACAGTCACGTTTTTTCAATTTTATTTTCAAAATCTTCACAATTGTTGTTACTATTCAAATTGATACAGCACAACTTACAGCACACTACCAACTGAGTAAACCAGGACAACCCTAAACAAAGGTTGCTGAGGTAACCTTGATAAACTTGATCATCAATAAATGAAGTTGGTGGCTGATTTTTAGTAACATACATTAAACTTTTTTATTATGTCCTCACATACATGTAGTTGGAGGCCCTCAAATCTTGTAGCATCAACTCTTTATTAACTATTGGGCATATTTCTTTTCAAACTTGCACAGATGATCAAGCAGGATGTGTAGATGATCATAAAGAAAGGTCTTTTCCTGCAACCATTGTTACCATGATAGTTATGGCCCTTTGTCACAAATGTTGTTGTAGCAGTGGGGGCATCAGTGTCCGAGGACACATTCAAGTTTGCAGTTACAAATTTTAAGTTCTTTCTTTTATAGATTACGACAGATTCCAGTTTTGTGACAAAGAAACACAACTTAAGTAAGAGCTTTTCTGATATATTAGTACAGATACATGTGAAGTAAAATCAGTAATATTTGTAAATTTTAACCCTTTTCTCCTTAGACAAACTTTTATTGCTTGGACAAACAGTGTAGATCCAGGTAAGCTGGCACATCCGTGCCTTCTGATCAGGATCTGCACTGTTCACTTTTTGATTTGATAGGTTATTTCTGACCAAATGCAACCAGTGCAGATCCTGATCAGACGGCACAGATGTGAAGGCTAATCTGGATCTACACTTGTCGCACATGCATAAAAATGTGTATATATGGAAGAAAGGGTTGAATACAGTTCTAGAATTCACAAGCAAATACAGGGGGAGTGATAGTCCCTCTGGTAAGAAGCCATATTCAACTGGAATTTGAACTGAATCAATGGAATTACATGGGATCACTCATATTATTAGGATTGTGAAAGAAAATTCCCTAGCATTTGGACTACTTCAGTTTGAAGTGGTACTATTAAGTATTAACACATTACTACGTGGGATATGACTGTTATCCATGAATAAATGGTGTAGATACAGTCTGATGGGGACGAATGAACACTGTTAATTTTTAGATTCATTAGGTTATTTCTAACCAAGAAGCGAACAGTTTAGCGAATAATGGGGACTTGTTCATTCAGTTTGGTATTTGGTTATTTCTTAAATCGTTGTTTTCACTTTTACTTCAATTTCCTGTTTTGCTGCCCGCTTATTGTTTTTAAAAAATGTGGTAGCTTATTTTTGTTTCAGATATTTTGAGAAGCAGTTTGAAATGGTTGAACAGCTACAACTTCCACTGTTCCTACATGAGAGAGCGGCATCACATGACTTTACACAAATCATTAAACGACATAGAGACAAGTTCAAAGGAGGTGTAGTAAGTAACTTCCTGTCTATATAGACATATGTCTAAACCTTAACAGAACATGAAGCATATTGTGAATGCATTAATAGTTGTGGGAATAAAATCTTGGCTTTGGGTAAAATGGCATTTTCTTGGGTTCTTAAATTAGTTACTACATTTTATTCAAATTATTCTTACATAGAATTGAATGATTTTATATTTCTTTGTGGCTTTAAATTTGTTATTTGATCTGTTCACAAGATCTGCAAAATAATACCCCTAAACATTTAAGAAAAGGGGTTCTTTTGGGGCAGTTTTAGGGCAGTCACATGATGATTTCAAACCCGAAATTTCCACTAAAATTTATTATTTCTGCCCCAAAAAGGGGTTTTAAGTAACCCCACTGAACCCCCTCTGACTTTCTTGCCCATGATGTTACCATAGAAACGTGATCCTTGATCAGCTGATCTGCTAGATAAGGCAGTCTGGCAAACAGGAAGCTGGGTGCCAAGTGATCAAAGATCTATTCAAGAGATTTCCGTATGAAAGCCAGGAGTAATTGTATACATTGTGTTGTTATAGTGTTACAGGTATTATGTCATGCATGTGATTACTTTAACCATTTACCCAATGGAATATGGCTGTAATGCATTACCTTATGGGATGGCTGTTATTCACGTGCAAACAGTGTAGTCCAAGATTAGTCAGACTGTCACGTTTGTGCCTTTTGATAAGGATCTACACTGTTCATTTTTTATTAATTAGTTTACTTCTGATTGGGAAGCAAACAGTGTAGAACCTGATCAGACAGAAGTATGTGTCAGCTGATCTGGATCTACACTGTTCTCATATGCAACAAAACCTGTATATACTGAATGGTCATATTTTCCTTAAATTAGGGTTAATTTAGCTATTTCTTGGCAGAAATCCATGAAAAGGGATCAAACTGGCCCTTGAGATTCAACAGCAAGTGGAACCCTGATAACCAAAGTTAGTCATGTCACTCATAAGATGCTGGATTGTGACATTCAGTTGTAATAGTTACTTTGCAGGTTCACTCCTTCACAGGAACGAAGGAAGAGGCTGCAGAGATGTTAGATCAAGGACTGTTTATTGGCATCAATGGATGGTAAACTGGGCTTTATTACCTTCTAAAGTTAAGGCCATTTACTAGCGCCTTACTTAACGTCATTCAGTTTTTCACCCCTGAAAACAGTACATCAGGTTTTTTTGATTCCGCATGAGGCAAAATTGGGCTACTTTGCCTCAATTTTTTTAGCATGGGCACTTTCCTCTAGTAGTAAAAAAGGCCCTGGCAAAATCTTTCCTCCTCAAACCATGGGCCGTAAGCAAGAGTTTGAAAGGCTAGACTAAATTCCTGTTCTGCCATTTTGCACAAAACTTTTGTCTAATTCTTCAAGCAATTATAATTATATAACATGTTGTAGTGCAGATATCCCATCTGATATAAATCTCAAATTTGAATGAAACAAGTCATTATTTGAAGTTTGGTAAATTGTTTACACTTTACCAATTAATTCTGATAAGCAACCTTTAATATTTAACATACAACAAAATACGATAGATTTTTTTTACATTTGATACATTTATTGGTATCTTTGTTATATTATCAGTGCTCTTGAAACATGTCAGAATTGTTGTTATATTATCAGTGCTCTTGAAACATGTCAGAATTGTTGTTATATTATCAGTGCTCTTGAAACATGTCAGAATTGTTGTTATATTATCAGTGCTCTTGAAACATGTCAGAATTGTTGTTATATTATCAGTGCTCTTGAAACATGTCAGAATTGTTGTTATATTATCAGTGCTCTTGAAACATGTCAGAATTGCCATAAAACCTCTAAGTCATTTTGGGAAATTTTAATGTTTCAGTTCTCTTAAAACACAAGAAAATATAGAGGCAATGTGTTCTATACCAAGTGACAGACTGATGATAGAGACAGGTGAGAGAGTTTAACCCTTTCCTCCATATATTTGCATTTTTACTTCGTGTGTGACCAGTGTAGATCCAGATATAAAGCTGGCTAATCCATGCTCTCTGGATTGACACTGGTTGCATCTTGGTCAGAAATAACCTATCAAATTAAAAAGCAAACAGTGTAGATCCTGATTAAGGTAAGACCTGTGTAATAGGCACTATTAAGAATCCAACATCTGATTATATTTTCATCAACTGCTTCATACCACTGACTTGTATGCAAAATTTTAATGATTTTCACCGTGTAGTTTTTGAGATTTTTAGCTTTTTTTATTTAAAAAAGTGAGAAAAAACGTGAAAGTATCCAAATTCTTTAATCGGTGACAAAATTTTTTGTTATTGATAAATTCAACCTTAATTTTTTTACAGTTTATCCAAAATATGTTATATTTTACTAAACCAATTTAAGATATAATATATAAACACAGAATTTATCTTTAAATGACATTTTTTGACCAAATAAATTTAAAAAATGCATTTTTTATATTTCACGAGATTAAATTAATGAAAATTGTGCAAAATCCTGATTGGTGCAATATACCAAACTTTACCATTTTTTAACTATATACCTTAAACAAAATTTAAACAAAATTTCAGAGAAGTTTACCATCCAGTTTTAGAAATTTTCAAATTGATGACTTGAATAAACACTATTCTGATAGCGAAAACCCCTTTAATCTTGATTATTTTGCTTATTTTAGTTTAAATCATGAGAATTTTATATTTAATGACAGAATTACACAGGAAAAAAAAGAAATATGCCAATTATTTAAGCTCTAGGCTTACAAAAAAAAAGCTTCCAGTGGGATTTGAACCCTGGTCCTCTTGCATGACAGAAATCTACACTAATTTACTACTATGGTTACCTCCCTTGGTTACTCTTCTGGATATAGGTATTCATTACACAGGTCTTACCTTAAATGGCACAAATATGCAGGCTGATCTGGATCAACACTCTTGGCCAACACAATAAAGGTGTGTCTATGGTGTAAAGGCTTATACAATCATTTGGTCTAACAGGTCAGGCCCCTTGATAATAAACACTGAGAATGGTGAACAGTCTCAGATCTCAGCAATCTGATTGGTTGAATTTGAGCACAGTCTCGGAACTTACAAAAGCTTGAGATGTCTGGTTTCCATTCTCAGTTTTATAGAGTCAAACCTGTGCTAAAGACCACCACAAAACAAAGACCACATGTGGTCAAAGACCACACTTTTTTTGTCCCAATAGGTGATTTGTAGAACATATTGACATGTGAACAAAGATCATCTGCCTTTAAAGACCACTGTTGGGTTCTCCCCTGAGTGGTCTTTGTAGACAGGTTTGATTGTATTAAATAATTTAGGGCCTGGGTTGAAGGTTATAAAGCTGAGATTGGAAACCAGTCTCAAATCTCAAGCATCTGATTGGCTGAAATGGCGACTGGTCGCCATTTCAGCCAATCAGATGCTTGAGATTTGAGACTGGTTTCCATGCTCAGCTTTATAACCTTGGGCACTGATTCATTTCAAATTTTGATCAGATTGATCCTTTTCTCATGGAAACAGCCTATTTCTTATGTGCAAACATTTAACATCCAGATGAGCCTGCATGTCCATGCATTTTGATTTAGATCTTCACAGCTCTTTTATTATATTCCTTAGGTTATTTCTGACTAAATGAATTCAGTATAGATCCTGATGTGACTGCACACATGTCCTGTCTGATACAAAAACTTGACATTGGCTATAACTTTGCCATTACTTAATATTTCTCTATCAAACTTTCAGTTCATTCTTCCGATTAAGTACCCGAAAATGATAGAAGTATTCAACTTTACACCAAGCAGTGTAGTGGTGAAAAAATTAATGATGAAATTATTTCTCTGTTGTAATATGGTCCAATTAAGGGCTGTATAAGTACTAATATTGGCGGGGGTTTAATTTTGGCGATATTGGCAGTCAGGGTCAGTTGCGCCAATATAAATCACCGCCGATAAAAATCCCTGTCAATTTAAAACACCGCAAATTTCAAATCTGGAAAGTAGAGAACTATGATACTTTGCAGTTTCTTCCTTGATGAAGAAAGATTGTTGCATGTTTCTAAATTATATGTGTATTCTTTGAAACCTGAATAACAACTTAAACAACATGAAACAAGAGTACATTAATGTGTTTTTTTTTCTTTAGATATAGCCAGAAGGAGTGTTAGTTGGCGTGTGTCGTCCATTCCTTTCAGCAGCACTAGTTTTAAACTTGAAATAAAGCATTATAGAATGTATTTATAGCTTTAGTACATGTAGTAAATTAAATCTAGTTTTTTCAGTATCTCATAGAAAACCTGCTTTAAGATAATTAAATAATATTAAATCGAAAAAGTAGGTAAACTTATGATGCGTTAACAAAAGGAATGTAATTGGAATATCAAACAAAAGCAATCAAGTACTGTATTAGGTAGCTGCGATAATGTTTTCACAGTCACTTAAAATTTAATAATAGACTTACTGTGACGTTTACCTTTCTCTTCCATTGTCCAATGTCAGCCATTTTTCAAGGGTTTTATTTTGGCGGTCTGGCTTGTTAGCGCCAATATAAAACACTTTAAAATACGCCTAAATTTGACACCGCCAATATTAAGCGCTATACAGTACTGAGTGAGGCCTGTGTTACAATTTGGATTAGCATGACTTTTCCAGCACTGGTGAAAGCCAGTCTGTACTCACATCAATTTCTTTTTCTGGTTACAGATGCACCATGGTGTGATATACGCAATACCCATGCTAGTGCCAAGTTTGTACAAACACAGTTTCCCACAAAGAAGAAATGGGAGAAAGGATGTATGGTTAAAAGTAGAAATGAACCAGCCACAATTATGTAAGATTCACTTTACTTATGTTTCCTTTATAAGTTCTGTTCAAGTCTCCTTCTTTCATCTGTACTTAAAGAAACATTTTTACCCACAATGTTTTGCAATTTTTAATTCACTGTTTACACAATGGGATAAAGTTGTTATCCAATGGGCAAACAGTTTAAAACTACCTGTACATGTAGATCAGCCAGCTTATCTTTGCTATCTGATCAGTGCCCAAGGTTATAAAACTGAGCATGGAAACCAGTCTCAAATCTCAAGCATCTGATTGGCTGAAATGGCGAACCAGTCGCCATTTCAGCCAATCAGATGCTTGAGATTTGAGACTGGTTTCCAATCTCAGCTTTATAACCTTGGGACCAGGATGTACACTGTTTGCTTTTAGATATGTATTAGGGTTATTTAAATGAATGAATGAATGAATAAATGAATGAATGAACGAACAAACAAATGAACAAATGATTTATAGCTTCCTCATGTGAAAGATTATGATTCTGTTAGGACTCGAACCCAGAGCCGTGAGGGGCCAGTGATTGTCAGTATATGACCTTAACCACCCGGCCTCGGAAGCTCTTTTTATGACATTATTTTTTTTTTATTTCAGCCAAGTGCTTGAGGTGATGGCTGCGGCAAGAAAAGAAGAAATTTCCGAACTTGCTAACATAATCTTTGAAAACACACACAAACTTTTCTTTGGTAAACAAACATAACATAGTCGATGTAGTTGCATTGTTTATAATTCTGGAAGTTTCAGAAAATAAAAGATTATTTATTGGGTAGGCAGACTGTGATATGTTTTGTTATAAATTATAAATATAGAAGGGATATTGCTGGTCAGATGTTGGTCACTTGCATCTGTATAAAATGCATATTTACTCATAAGCGAGGATTCCCCCCCTTTGAGCGAGCAGTCTGTTGAGTGAACTGTTGACCGGCCAACAGTTCAAAACGCTATCCCCTTCACCTCAGGCCAACAGATTGACTGTTCCCAAATCACATATGAAATAACTGTATAATGTTGGACGAAAGGATAAAGAAGCAATAAACATATCAAAAAACTTTAATGTTCACATTAAAATTCAAGCATGTAAATGGTATGAGAATGAGCATTAAAATATCGGCAATCAACATGATCACTGCGTGAACAATCATCAAATCTATATACTACGCATCTAGTCAAACCTATTAACATTATTGTTTATGTATGCAGTCAAACCTATCAACATTATATTTAATGAATATGATGAAAACAGTTTAACATTTCTTTAACAACCACTCGGTGGAAAACCTGAAATTGGTCTTTAAACGGAGATGGACAGTCTTCACTTGTGAATTTGATCTTTAAATCTGTCAGTGGGGATAAATAAAATGTAGTCTTTAACCAAAGTGGTCTTTATCCTAGGCGATCTTTGTTTACAGGTGGTTTTCGCATATGTTAAACTGTATTGAATACATTGTAACCTCTTTTTAATGATTACCTTTTTAAGGCAGCCAATTGTTGAAATCATTGGTTGAAAACAATTTGTATCTACTGACTTTTAACAGTATTTCAGTTTCTTCCAGTACCAGTTTATTATATGTATATCATTACTTTACTCTTTCCTCCATAGATACACCTTTAGTGCTTGGGCGAACAGTTTAGATCCAGATCAGCCAGCACATCCAGTAATGGTATGAGAATGAGCATTATAAAACTGTCTGATCAGGATCTAACCGGTTAACTTTATTTATTAGGTTATTAGGTCACTAAAATGCGACTAGTGCAGATCCTAATCAGACAGCACCGATGTGCCAGCTGATCTGAATCTACACTGGTCACGCATGCGTAAAAATGTGTATAATTATATGGAGGAAAAGGTTAAACTACTCTAAAATTGCAAATGCCGAATACAAGAGGACAGTTAGTGGCTCAGTGAAACATGTCTGTGTAAAACATAAAATAGGACCATAAGGAGCATTTATAATGCATATTTACTGGACATTACACATGAGTGTTTTAACCATTTATTCCACAGGGACACCTTATACCATATGGGCAAACCGTTGATCCAGATCAGCTGGCACATCCTTGCTGTCTGATCAGGATCTATAATGTTCACTTCTAAATAAGAAATAACAAATATTAAAGCAAACTGTGCAGATCCTGATCAGATGGCACAAGGTGCCTGCTGATCGGGATCTACACAGTTTGCCCATAGGGTAACAGCCAAATCTGATGGAGTAAAGGGATAATCCATATTTACTCGACATTATAAACCTTTTCCTCCATAAATATGCATTTTTACGCATGTGCGACCAGTGTAGATCCAGATTAGCCGGCACATCCGTGTCATCTGATCAGGATCTGCACTGGTTGCATTTTGGTAAGAGATAACCTAACAAATGAAAACCTAAACAGTGCTGATCCTGATCAGACAGCACTGATGTGCTGGCTGAACTGGATCTAGACTTTTCGCTCTTGTAATTAAGGTGTATCTATGGAGAAAAGGGTTAAACATGAAGACTGTTTAAATGAGACATGTATATAAATAATGTGTTCAGTCGCTTTTATAATATGTTGCAAAATAATTATATCAAACATAGCTTGTTCACAAAGTCAAAAGGCAGGACCGTTGGACACATGTACATTAAAAAATACACAATTTTGTATTTTAAAAATACTAATGCCATTCAATAAAATAAACAGTTATAAAACTGTTGAAACTGTATCTACATGGTTGAAAAACATCCTCTTATACATCGAGGGCTGAGTGCGAAACTATTCTATCCTGTATAGAAATATGAAGCAGATAGAATAGTTTCGCAGTAAGCCCTCGACATGTATAACTATGGTATGTGCTCTGTTGGTAAGGGTAAAACTTGAAGCAATAAAACTTGTTTCTCTTTACTCAATATATACAGAATTTATCGCATGTGGGAACAGTGTAGATCCAGATCAGCTGGCACATGACATTGTGTGCAATCTATTTTTTATCTACACTGGGCTGAAGGTTATAAAACTGAGACTGGAAACCAGTCTCAAATCTCAAGCATCTGATTGGCTGAAATGGCGACCAGTCGCCATTTCAGCCAATCAGATGCTTGAGATTTGAGACTGGTTTCCAAACTCAGCTTTATAACCTTGGGCACTGGTCACTTCATTAGAAATAACCTAATGAATCTAAAAGCAAAGAGTAGATACTGATCAGGAGCCAGGAATGTGCCAGCTGACCTGTATTAACTATCACTATGTGCCCATCTGATAAAGTCATATAAATTAAATTATAGTTAACCTGCTATTTCCTCATGTCAGAATGATTTTCATGTTAAAATGGAAAAAAATTCATATGCATGTTCACATTGAAAAAAATGAACAGCATATACCCTAGATTTGTGGGTTGTAAAAAATTCTAATATGATCATTTATTGCTAAAATTTCAAGCATTACATGCCAATATTTTTACAGGAACAAATTCTTAAGATGAATCTTTCTTTTCCTCAACATACAGCTTTTATATAAATACATGCATAGTGAAACCCAGCTATAACCATTTGTTCCATAGATACATCTTCATTGCTTGGGAGAACAGTTCGATCCAGATATACTAGCTCACCCATACTATCTGATCAGGATCTACTTTGTTTGCTTTATGATTCATTAGGTTATTTTTTATCAAAAAGCAAACAGTTTAGATCCAGATCAGATAGCATGGATCAACAAAAGTGGCCCATTTGATAAAAAGCATATCCGTATTTATAGGTTTAACCCACTCCTCCATAGACACACCATTATTGCATGGGAGAAGCCAGATTCACTACGTCATTTCTGACCAAAATGCGACCAGTGAAGATCCTGCTCAGACGGCACGAATGTGCCAGCTGATCTGGATCTAACTGGTCACATGCGTAAAAACGTCTATATATTATTTAATGACACACACAGAATAAGTTTCACACTCTTCATCAACATTTGGCACTTCAAAAGAAAACAAGTTTAATCAAACAAATAACACTTCTAAATGACTAAAATTAATGAGTATCATTGACCCTTTCAATATGACATACTGTCGGCCTAATATCAATCCCTTGTGTTAACCAAATTAGACTCTTGGCAACGGGGGAATACAGAAAAACTTGTGTGAAATCTGTCAAAATCTCACACCTCTATACCAATGGGAAGGTTCAAGATAGTCATGTGTAGAAATAACTTATTCTGATTGGTGAATATTCCATAAGTTCAAAATCCCCTACAAGGTTTTGATGTTAGGCTGATGATATGTTAAATGTTAAGATAGTGTAGAGATTTAATTCAATCTGCAGATTGACAGTTTGATCAGATCTAATACTGCAGTATCACTTTAATTCACAGGAAAAAATTGTTCCCCTAAAAGACAAAAGTAATATAGATACAGGCATATTTTAGCCCAATTTTATTTCTAGACATATTATTACTTGGTGCAATTTTCATGAGATTTAAATTTGTCCAGTTACCCTAGCACAATTTACGCTTAATTAAAACCAATACAAATACCATGATACCACAGAAGTTTGTTATTCAATTAATAAATATTGTTATGCAAAGCATCCCTATGAACATATAAATTGTACTGGCTCAAATTAAATGGAAGTCAAATTCATTATATAAGGTTATATGGCTAATGGTTAATTATCCCTTTCCTCCATATATATGCCTTTATAACATCGGCCAACAGTGTAGATTCAGATCTGCCAGCACATCTGTGCCATCTAGTCAGGATCTGCACTGTTTGCTCTTTATATATTTTGTGATTTCTGACCAAGAAGCAAACAGTGCAGATCCTAATCAGAAGACACGAATGTGCCAGCTGATCTGGATCTTCACCAGTCGCACTTGCGTAAAAGGCGTGTATATGGAGTAAATGGCTATTTTGGAAATTGATTAACAAATTCCTAAAGAGTATTTCCTCCTGATATTTCATTGTATATTTTGCTAACATCAATGTTATCGCTAAATTTGCAATTACACTTAATGATTTATTTAGAGCAATGAAAGAACTAACATTTCCGCAATTTAATGAGGTCACTCTTCAATTTATCAACTACATATACTGTGAAAGTTTGAAAAAACCTTTAAAATCTGAACTTACAAAATCTGGCAAAATGGTTAATCCTTAAATCCATTGGTATTATGGCAGATATCACAGGGCCAATCAGTGTAGATCCAGATCAGTATGCACATATGCTGGCACAGATCTGATCTGGATCTACAATGATCATCAAGCAGTAAATGTTTAAACGATCTTATAAAAGTTAACAATAATTTCAAGCCTTAAATCAATATTAATTAAGGTAAAATGATCTTGTTGAATGAACATTAATTAAAACAGGTTTTTCGTGAATATATTTTATAGCAAATTTACCAAGCCTCATATAGAGTTTTCCTCCTGTTACATCACATAACCTAATTCACAAAGCACTAACACTGTTTTTAATTCTTTTAAAGAAAAGTTTGCCTAATTTATCACTGTTTTCAAATTAAATGAAAGACACGGTATAAAAATAAACTTTTTAGTTTTCACAGTATGCTATAAAATCTGGCTGGCGGCACTTTGACTTAAATACACCATTCCGCCAACAAAGTTTACACCTGCCGCAATTATAAACACTGGGAACCAGCGTCCATGGCTTGAAGTCACTAACTCCGCTGTTAACGGCCCACATAAAATACCAGGAATAGTTGCCTGAAACGGAAAACATAGCAGTGATTAAACAACTTAATCCTTTAATCCATGGAATATGGCTGTTATCCCATGGGTGAGAAGTGTAGATCCTGATACGCCGGCATATCTGTGCCATCTGCGCTGTTTGATCACACGATAATACCTGTATATAGGGATTAAATTGTTAATAGAATTTAGACATTCGTATTCTAGGCTTTAACTGTGAAAACTTTATCATTTTGATTGATCAAAATCCTCACAGAAATTTTTTTAAGTTGCATTTTAAAGTCTTAGTACATATTCTGTAATGACTGAGAGCAAAAGTGAACGAACTTTGCCAATGTGAACCAACCAAAATTTCACCTTTTACTCATTCTTCATTCTTATTTTTTACAACAATGGGACCAGATTAAACTAACAATTTTGCATACTTTGCTTTATCAATAACAGCATCAGGATAAATTAATAGGAACTAGATTTTAACCATTTACTCAATGGCTGTTGTCCAATGCGCAAACTGTGTAGATCTAGATCAGCCAGCACATCTGTGCCATCTGATTAGGATTAACATTGTTTGCTTTAACTTCTTTTGATTGTTTGTTACTTTGAAAGGACCAAGGTAGATCTAGATTAGATAGCACGAATGTGTGAGCTGATCTGGCTCTTCACTGGTTACACGTGTGATAAAATCCATTGTATGGGTCTAAAGTTGTCAGATTTATCATGAATGTGTGAGCTGATCTGGATCTTCACTGGTTACACGTGTGATAAAATCCATTGTATGGGTCTAAAGTTGTCAGATTTATCATGAATGTGTGAGCTGATCTGGATCTTCACTGGTTACACGTGTGATAAAATCCATTGTATGGGTCTAAAGTTGTCAGATTTATCATGAATGTGTGAGCTGATCTGGATCTTCACTGGTTACACGTGTGATAAAATCCATTGTATGGGTCTAAAGTTGTCAGATTTATCATGAATGTGTGAGCTGATCTGGATCTTCACTGGTTACACGTGTGATAAAATCCATTGTATGGGTCTAAAGTTGTCAGATTTATCATGAATGTGTGAGCTGATCTGGATCTTCACTGGTTACACGTGTGATAAAATCCATTGTATGGGTCTAAAGTTGTCAGATTTATCATGAATGTGTGAGCTGATCTGGATCTTCACTGGTTACACGTGTGATAAAATCCATTGTATGGGTCTAAAGTTGTCAGATTTATCATGAATGTGTGAGCTGATCTGGATCTTCACTGGTTACACGTGTGATAAAATCCATTGTATGGGTCTAAAGTTGTCAGATTTATCATACTTACTAGAGTATTTGAGATAAAACTAAAGTTGTCAGGTTTATCATACTTACTAGAGTATTTGAGATAAAACTAAAGTTGTCAGATTTATCATACTTACTAGAGTATTTGAGATAAAACTAAAGTTGTCAGATTTATCATACTTACTAGAGTATTTGAGATAAAACTAAAGTTGTCAGATTTATCATACTTACTAGAGTATTTGAGATAGCAAACGTGATGCCTGCATGACTTGGGGCGACTTCCGCATGATTACTGAGATGTCCGGAAGAATTACATGCACTTAACCCAAGGCATATTGTTACAAATCTGAAAAGGAAAATAATTATGATATGAATATGATAAAAAATAAATCTTAATAACCACTTACTCCACAGATATATCTATATTGCACTGGTGAACAGTGTAGATCCATCGGCACATCCCTGCCATTGATCAGGATCCATACTGTTTGCTTTTTGATTCATTAGTTAATTTCTGATTAAGATGCAACCAGTGCAGATCCAGATCAGGTAGTAAGGATGTGCTGGCTTATCTGGATCTTAGCTTTGCACACCCATTAAAACGGGCATGTACTAACACTTACAAGACAGCTCATGGAAGATTATCTATTGCATGTACTTACAAGACAGCTAACAGAAGAATATTTACAGCATGATCTTACAAGACAGGTAATGGAAGAATATTTACAGCATGTTCTTACAAGACAGCTAACAGAAGAATATTTACAGCATGATCTTACAAGACAGCAAATGGAAGAATATTTACAGCATGTTTTTCATGAGAGCTTACAGAAGAATATTTACAGCACGTTTTTCAGGACAGCATACAGAAGAACGTTTACAGCATGTAGATGTAGTCATGGACTTAATGACAGCATCCTAACAGATGATTATTTACAGAATGTATTTACAAGATAGCTAATGGGAAGATTATTTATAGCATGCTTACAGATGATTATTTACTGAATGCACTTAAATGACAGGTAACAGTAGAATATTTACAGCATGTACTAACACAAGACAGCTCATGGAAGATTATTTATAGCATGAACTTAAATAAGAGACAGCTAACAGAAGAATATTTACAGCATGTTCTAACAAGACAGCTAATAGAACAATATTTATAGCATGTACTTACATCACAGCTAACAGAAGAATATTTACAGCTTGATAACAGCATGCTAACAGATCATTATTTACAGCATGTACTTAAAGATAGCTAATGAAAGATTATTTACAGCATGCTTACAGATGAATATTTACAGCATACACTTAAATGACAGCTAACAGTAGAATATTTACAGCATGTACTTACAAAACAGCTAATGGAAGATTATTTACAGCACTGAAGAATAAAATGAAGAGTCCAGGTCCCATAAGACCTATACTGGTCATCAGACGCCGCACAGATAATACTGTCCATTTATGCTTTGTAATGAGTGAGTCTGCACAATGACCAGCCACTGAAAAATATTAAGATTTCATTGCATGTTGGGTATTTTTGGCACAAACAATTATGTACATACTCTTTATCCAGATTCTCTTTAAAAAAAAAATTAAAATTAAATTATGTTAATAAGAAGTACACCCCTCATAAAGTCTACCCCAAAATAACAGTCATCCTGCTATAATTCCGTATTCTTTGACCACTTCAATTACACGAGTGACCTGTGTAGATCCAGATCAACAGGCATATCTATGCAGTCTGATTTGGATCTTCAATGTTTACTTCCGAAAATACATAAAGAATCTAAAAGCAAACATTGTAGATCCAGATAAGACTTTATGACTATGCATTGTGATCTAGATCTACGCTGGTTGTTTATGTGATAAAAGGCATATCAACGGAATCAAGAGTACAAACTGGAAAAAAACATATCCGTGTTCTAAGAACCTAGGCTAATTACCTTCTGGTATGTACAAGCTTAGGGTTAGGGTTACTCCAGGGAATATGGCTGTTGTCTATAGGCGAACAATCTAACTCAGTTTTATCCACCAAGTAATATCTACACTGTTTGCTTTGATAATATCTGACCAAAAACAATGTTGAACCTTATCAAGATTTACACTGTTTTCTTTTTAAATTCACTGGGTTATTTTTGACGAATACGGTAACAGAGTAGATCCTGATCAGACAGCCAGCTTACCTGGATCTATAGTGGTAGCTCACAAGAAAAAACTCATATAAATGTAGTAAAGGATTAGAATCTGACTTACCTACACCAACCACGGAGTTCATTATATAAGGCACCGCCGTTAACATGATATGTGTCTGATCAGCTCCTAGGGACCGCGTCAGGTACGTGGGCAGCCAGTGCATGATTATGTAGTTAGACCAGTTCATAGAGAAATGAGCAATATATATCGACCACAGTGGCCAGTGACTAATAAACTCGCGCCAGTTGACGTTGTGATTGTTCACCTGAAAATGTTACAAAACATTACATTATATTTAACACATAAAGAAAACTTAACATGCATGCAATTTAATATTATCATGTTAACGTTTGAAACAAGCTCACAAACAAAATATTTAAATTACTGATTTTGATTTATTTGACACCAGTTTTATTCAGCAAACAATATTGTCTTCATAAAAATTAAATAATTTTTTTATTTGGCAATTTTATGGATCTGTAGGACTATAATAGTGCAATGTACTAACATAAAAGACCAGCCCTGAAATACGGTACCTCATAAGCAAAGGTGTCTTCAAATTTTTGACATTTTAGATGTTATATTGTGAAAGAACTTACTGTTATATTCATATTTTCCCACAGCTTTTATGTGATTTCCTTACAAATTTCACAATTTTACCACAAAATGCATAATCAGCAATGTTGTCTGCTCATTTAAGGATTGAATCGATATTTGATGTTTTTCATTTGGGTATGGAAAACAGTTGGGTTGTTTAAAGTGTGTGAAGCCCGAAGGGCTTCACGCATACTTTAAACAATCCAACTGTTTTTCATACCCAAATGAAAAACATCAAATGTCGATTCAATCCTTATATTTACACATATTTATACTCTCATAAATACAGAAATTATTAGAAGAATTCGTAATATAACGGCTTTTTCTTATGGCTGTTAGAACAGCCATGTTCACGACAAAGTGAATGACTGCACGCTTTTTCGCAACAACTCGTGGTAAAACGTGCATGCTCGGCGACGTCACAGGTCAAAACATTGTGCAACGTCCAATAAACTGTGAACGGTTTTTCTGGAGCCACGCCTTTTAAACTATTACATCACACTGTTCACCATTAGAAATTATGATTCCTTAGGTGAATAAGACTTCATCGTAGAGAATGAAGTTGAAGTGTAAATATTTGATGTTTTTTCAAGGACTGAAGTTATTTCAAGGACTAACATCAGCTGTTTGAAGGTACGATTTAGTGTGATGCGCTCTAAATCAGGCCAATTCCACTGGACAAGCAATATGTTTCTTACCTTGGGGGGTTCTATAAATTCTTCATCTATAGTTCCTCTAGGTTCTTTATAAACATACAACCACACAAACACCCAGATAAAACCAACAGATCCAAACGAGTAAAACATCCAGCGCCAACTCAGGTGAGGGCATACCTGTAATAGATTCGAACAAGTCAAACAGGGTGAACAGTGTAGATCCAGATCAGCCAGCACATCTGTGCAGTCTGATCTGGATCTGCAAAAGTGGCACCTTGGTCAGAAATAACCTAGGCTAATAAAGTGAGCAGTGTATTTCCTAATAAGACGGCACACATGTAAAATAACAATACTATAATACAGTTACTACTGGGACACCCTTATTTTGCATGAAATTATATAATATGTTATTTTATACATTCCGTGATAATGTCCTGTCATGCTTTTAGACATTACTGGCACATGCATACAAATCAGATACCAAAAATATTGGGTCACCTTTAAACTAATAATTTGTTTGCGGCTCTTATTTATTTTTAATTGTCTCAGGACTTACATGATTACGATAAATGTAATAGGTGTTTTTAATAGAAAACAAGAGTAAGTATGTGACATAGATCATTTAAGCCACGTGTGAAAACAAAAACATTACCACTGAAGCCACGGTTTGTCCGACAGAGCCTAATGCAACCAGATAACCGAAGGCTCGAGATCTTTCTTCACTTGGAATGCCATGTGAAAATATATGGAACATTGTTGGTAAACCTGAAATCATAAGAAACAATCAATCTTTAATCCATGTGACAAATATGTTGTTATAACAAGAATAGTCCTAAAACACATTAAAAAATATCCACAAAACAAATCAAGCACAAAACTCCATAAATCTTTTACTGGTATTTTATATTTTTAATACTATTTTTATTTTTTGTGAAGTTAAATGATTTGTTCATATGACAATTATCTTTGATCTGGGTTACATGTCATTACTAAAATCACAAAATAGACAATTGTAGTGAAAATGGAATGCTTGAAACGCTGCAAATGGAAGAAACGGTAGAAATGAAAGACTTGCAATGTCAATGGTGACATGGAATGCTAAGAAACAGAGGCAAAATGGAAGCTGAGCGGTAAATGCTTCCAAATGCAATGGAATCGGACCGAGTTCAAATGAGAAAAATGTCAATTTCGTTTTTTCAGTACTGTAAAACTGCATGTAGAATTGTTGTAAAAATATAATTACCTAGACCTTCTCCAAGTCCAAGAATCACCCTAGCAAGAATGAGACAGTAGATGGAGTTTGCAAACAACGGCACAAGAAACGTAGACATTGACCAGAGTAACACAGATATGGCAAGTATATTCTTTCCTCCGTACTTCTTCGTAGCACTAGCACCTATCACCTGAAAAACACAAGTATATAAGCACCTGTCTCTTAAAAAACACAAGCACCTATCATAAGTACCCAAGCACTTATCATCTCAAGCATGTCAAGTGTACATGTACACAAGCACCTTTAACCTGAAACATTCCATACCATACCATACCATAAGTTTATTCAGCATAAAACATTATACAATGTTTATAGCCTACAATATTACAATACAATGTATAACAATGGTGAAGACAGCTTAATGTATACTAGAAACAAGGAAATAATTAAAGCGAAATTTCGTGGAAAATAATATAATATTACATGAATATCATTTTCAGAGGCAGAAAATGTCTTGGAACACAAAAAATGGTGAATATTAGATACAATATTATCAATTTGTACTGCTATTAGCGCTCCGTAGCTTATTAGCAAAATAAATAAATTTAGCCACATTTAACTGAGTTCATTTAGAATTTGTGGACATTAATGATTCAAATTTCCTAACAGTTGGCCACTGACAGTAATACGGTTTAAAATATTTTCGTCTTAGATTTCGGTACAAGGGACAAGTTAATAGAAAATGATACTCTGTTTCCAAAACGTTCATATTACAATTGCGACATATTCTGTTGTTTCTATCTATATTTTCATGTCTACCTGTTTCAATTGCTAATTGATGGGATGAAACACGAAATCGTATCAGTGCATATCTAAATTTTGGTTAAAGTATGAAATCTAAATAATTTTCGAATTGTAAAGAAAATTTAAACAAGCTATATGCTTCAAGGCGTCGGGAATTATTGATTTCCGATGACCAAGATTGGCGGTACATATCATGAATTCGTTGTATAATTGAATTAAGAGGAATTTCTATTACGAACTGATTATTCCAAATGTTCGCACTTGAATCTATCACCTCAGAAATACAAGTACACTTGCACCTATCACTTAATGACTTATAACATACAGGTACACTAGCACCTATCATCTGACATATATAAGTACACTAGCACTTAACAGTACACTACAAACATTTTTTTGCAAACCCAAGTTCAGTAACATTATTGAAATATATAGTGTATATAATACAATGTTGCATTTATTTTAAAGTTTTCTATATCTGGCTGTCTATCCGGGTGTGGACTTTGTGCTTTTTCTGGTGGAGAATGACCCCAGGTGCCCCTAAGGTATAGTTTCAAGCTCAGGCAGGCTTTTGAGTTGAACCACTACCTTCTGAAAGCTTCATCAGATTAAAAGTTCTCCAGAAGACTTGAACCCATAGCAGCCAATTATATTCATAATGCCATGGAGGCCGATTACAGTGTACATAGTCTTACCTGACTACTAATATATCCCACAGCAAACGAACTCAGCACCCATCCCTGGCCGTGCATGTCCCACTTGAATTCATCAGTCATCGGTACAATGGCTATTGGCATGATAACCCTGTCTGCAGCATTGATGAAGTTAGCTACAGAGCACAGCCAAAGTGTGTGAGATGGCTTGTTAAACATGTTGATGGATTTTCTCAGTTTTTATCAGATCACATTATCTGAAATACAATTGAAGAACTCTAGTTTAACATAAGCCTGTACAGATATAAATGTAAATAGCTATAAAAATTGTAATTGCCCTTTGAAATATGCACATGTTACTAAGTAAATAAAATAGATGTGCATTGCTGAACAATTTACTTGCCCGGCGGGTAGATTGTTTCGGACGCTTCACTAGACCTAATGCATCATTTATGATGTTCCAACAAGTTTTCGTGGTACTAACAGTTTAACTGCTTGCTGCTATAATCAGTAATCATGCTGGTTGGGAAAAGAAAACAAGTTTTGTTAAACTGATACTAATCTATTCACTTCAATGAGATTCATTCAACGAAGACTTTCCAAAACGTATTTCCAGCGTTTTTATTAACCCGACTATCAGCCATGTTATCCATGACGTCACCAACAAGTTTTCAGGGGTCATCTCAAAACAATAACACAACTAGACTAGTTAATCAGACTGACAGAAATTTTTCATTTGTTAATTACTTTGAGAAGCTCCCTGACATGTGATGATCGCTTACATCCTATATTAGGCCACTGTTTTTTTATTTTTTGTTTCTCAGATTTTTTCAGGAGAAGGTTAGGGTCGGAGGAGGGAATAAAAAAAAAGAAAAAAGTAACGATTATGTTCTTTCGGAATAAATGTTGAATAATATGGCATTACATTTTTCACTGTTTGGTATATGTCTAATACATATGATTTATACCATGTTGTTGTGAATCTCCGATGTGATTTATGATAAGGTCTTTGATCAACTAATTTCTGTCCCCCTTGGCAAATTTTGACACACAATCCTTATGGAAATTTAGAATTTTGAGCCCAAACCACACGGAGTTGATGGACGCATCCATCTTGGTTTTGTGCTTGAAAAAATATCGAGTCATAATAATTGGATATTTTCGGAGGTTAAACTGCACTAAATTTTGAGCACAATCGCTAAAATAGACTCTTTCTCCGTCGTTATCAGAAAATAAACGACCGTCGCTGTCTGCTGAAAGTACAGACATGCACAGTGAAACAGTCAATCGCTAAAAGGTTCGGGAAAATTTGTCTTTCTTTGGTCATTTTCAATTTTATTTTTTTTCCATTTTAGCAGATATTAGAGTCGGCGGGATCTGAGAAACGAAAAATCAACGAACAGTGGCCTTAAAGTAAAATAAGCTTTCCGAGAGCTCATTTAAGAAGAGACATCAAGAATGAATTTTCTTGATTTTAAAGAAGATTGTTATTTTGGTTTTGAAATAATTTTACCCTTTTTTAATGATTTAGGCATCTTTTAACCTGTTTCAACTGCATATTTTGTGAAAAAGTTTAATCTATCAAAAGTATGAATCAAAATATTCGGTACATCTGCACGCGCTTAGATGTAAACGGTGTTAATGTTAAATACCACGAAAACTCATTAGTCGACCATACTAGCCATGGCGAGCGGTCATAAATCTCTGCCAATCTCATACCTCTGTATTCCAATAATGTTCATACAAGAGTTTACAAAGGAGCTGGCCTTTTCAGTACATTTTCTACCTTGTTCTCTCTTGGGTGACAAATACTTGGACCAGATGTGACTCTTACTCAGTTGTCATCACTAAAAACAAGTATCACCGTAGTGACGAGTGCCCCAAAGGTTTAGAGTTTAATTGTGATGTAAATGTCAACTGATAAGGCATGCACTGGAATGTACTAAACACATAAGGCATGTCAAACAAAAAGGAAATTTTGTCCAAAATGCATACCATGATGATTTTTTTTTTGTTCGGCTGCAAAACTAGGACGAAAATTATGTGGGCAACAACCAGTGGTTCTTCAAAGAACAAAAGGCAATTCGGATATTAAGCAAACGAAAATAAATATATTTTAGACATATCTAAACATATATGTATGCTATTTTACTGCATGTTTTGCCCTGTATGGCAAATCCAAGGAAAAATCACACTTGTTTATTTTGCTGTCACGACGTGGCAGAAAAATAGTTCATTTGTCTTATAGCATTGAAAAAAAAATAATGAGATAAGAGATAATTTAAAGCTAAATGTGAGTCATTCATTAAGATTCATATAAACTTTTTCAATAAATGTATTGGGTTAATTTGGAAAAACCCATTTGGTATTTAATTTTGATCTGATCAAAGTATTTTTTCAGTGTTGTACGTCTAGTCGTGCCAAACATTTTCGAGTCAATAATTTCGTACCACGTTGAGTCGTACCTACGCATACGCTTGACTGTTTCACTGTTCATATCTGTACTTCAGCTGCAGCAGTTAAGGGTTCATTGTTGTGGTGCATGACTATTTGTAAATAAAATATTTTTAAAAAGATTAAATTTTTGACAGGATCAAATATTTGATGTGATAGAATTTCGCAAAACATACCAGAGTAACCCAAAGTCATTTTAAAAATGCTGTTCTATTATGCTACGTGCTTTCAAGTGTGAAAATTAACCAACGGAGACCGCTTTTCGATATTGAATGTTTAGGAAACCGGCCGTTTCTCTGGCAATATTTTCAAAAGATTGAAATGTTTCAATTTTGGACAGATAACCTCAGACATTAACAGATGACGTTAAACCGTACATGCGCGTCTGACAATTTTAAGCCGTAGCGGTGCAATAATTTTTTACATAAATCGGATATAAACAAGTATTAAAATCATCTTCTAAAAACCGCTATGCTATTATTTTGTTGGATCTGACTATAGTGAGATCGATTAAATAACTGGGAATGGAAAAATAAACAAAAATATGTGGTTTTATTGAAGAAGCTTTGCGAAAAAGTTACAGGTTAATCGCATAAATCAAGAAATACCATACTGCATCGTAGTCAACGTCGAAATATCCAGCCCGTTCAGATATGGAGAGTTTTGATGTTTTTATTATTTGAAAAGTCTTTTTACAAATAAAATAAAGTTCAAAGTTTAGTTAATTGAAATTGACGTCCGGGATCGGCTGCTTTTGGACAATCTTAAGGTTGTTACACGATTAATTCCAAAATCCCACAAGGGATGGCCCGGAGAGGGGCGTAGGGGTCAATTCACCCCATTAAACTCTCTCCAGATGCGCCCCTGACGTCTTGCTGATTTATGACGATTTTCAAACAACAGTTAAATGATTAACACTTTTAATTTCAATTGATAGAAATATTTGTGTAAAAAGCTTACCACCAAGTATCAAATGTCTTGGGGAATTTAATAAAAAAAAAACGATTTATATTTATCATATAACAAAATTCAAAATTATACATGCAGTGACCTCTTAAATCAAAACCAGTACTTATTTTAACTAATGATAATAAAAGATAAGCTCAGAGGAAGAGATACTTATCTTATAACTGATGGATAAGTAGACAGTCACGTGACAACCTGATAGACATCCCCAATGATCTTATGGAAAATATGGGCAAATTAAATACTTTTTTTATAATTGATCAATACTCGCCAAGATAACATGTACCGGTATAACGTTTTGATGATATACATGTATTTAAATTAAATACTAATCTGTCACATGACTGTCAAGTTACCGAAAACATACTATACATTGACCAACTCAGTCGATTGATAAACCACATTGCGTGTTTTGGTGTTTTGGGGATATTTTTTTTTTCAAAATAGAATAATAATATTTTCCTCGTGCATTTTTATGTTTTCGTCGTTGCAATTATTAAATTAACGAGCTAGATATAATTTATTAAAAATTTGATTTTTTGTCCATACTTGTTATATGAAGGAAGCCAATAATCGATATAACTTTTTATGGATTAGAAGACAGTGACGTGATATTCACGTGATAAAATAGGCAGTCACGTGATATTCTGTGTATATAACCAGCAATGATTGTGCGGCAGATATCGGGGAATCAGATATGTTATTTTTCCAGTGATCAAAACTCATCAAGAAATCATCGTGGAGATATCAAATTTTTAGAACAGTTTGCTGATAAACCATATTTTAATCCGCCCGTCTGTCACGTGACTGTCCAGTTGTCGTTGACGTACTATAAACATAATTTCATGCAGAAAAAAATGATAATAAAACAGGTATTTTACAGTATATCAGTTTTATTATGTGCACATATTATAGTAGCTGCATTACGCACAATTATACCCATTTATTGTTTTATTTGTGGAACTGAACTTATGAAACTTTCTATTATTTAAAATAATTTGATAATATTTATTAATGATTTTGCACGTTGGCCCTTTTATAACGAAAGGATCATGTAAATTGGCAAGTACTTAATTATGCAAAGGCTTTAATATTAACAAAACATTGAATTTAGGTAGTCAATTCGAAAATAAATAAAAAATAAAAATGGCTTTTAACTTAATTTAATGAAACTAGATCAGTTGGACGGTTAAGTTTCCTTTGTTGTTGTTGTTGGTGGTGGTGGTGGTGGTGGTGGTGTTGTTTTTGTATAAATGAGAGAATGCAAAATATCAAAATAATTCGAACAATAATGTATGAAGCATGTTTTTTTACTGCAATTCCAGTCACGACGTGAACTGAACTCGGCTCATTTTTAAACCGCAGATAAAAACAACAACAACACGTTGTAACATTCGAAAAGAAATTTTTAAAAAGTAGAGTTTTTCTCTGCCCTAGATACACAGAAAAATTAGAGAAACGTTGTTCGACAGACTGGACGCTATGATCTTGTTTATTTCGCAGAACGTGTGAGCATTTCATTAAACGTAATTTGATATGAAATAGGAATGATTAAGGCCTGATAAGCCATGTCTATCTGACAATTTGATGGAGATAAAATCAACTTATCTACGAAAGTTCCATTTAGAATAAACAAATCGTAATCTAATTCCAGTAAAAAGGGAAAATGAGTTGGTATATTATAAACTGACATAAAAACATATGAAACATAATCGGCCTGTTTTCACGTTCACGGATTCATAGTAAAACAGAAATTACGGAAAACAAATTTTGTTTTTTAATGTATGGTTGAAATCTGTGATACTGTGATATTCCATCAGTGTATTTAGAATAAGTTTTCATTTTTTTGTGACTGTGATATTATATTTAGAAAAATCTAACATTCCAGTTTAAAACTCTGAACAAGACTTGTAAAATCAGTGCTCATAATATTTTCAACTTTATGAACTAACGTTTTAAGTTGATAAGTTTGAAAATTTATTATTAATCAAATCCGGCGGGGATGTATTATTGAAATTGCGATGGAGATGACAACATTTCTGTTGTTGTTAATAATTGGATTAGGTTTCGGATATGATTTTAACGGAAATTTCGACGAAGATGAAGAAGGGGCCCCTGTGATTTTTAATTACAATCAGTATTTACTGAGGCCCCATTCTACACGTGTAGACTCAAAGTCCCAAAAGTTGAAACTCTAGGAGCAGTGCTTAAAGGTAACGCTTTGTGATTTTACTTTAACCCTTGCCTCGCATATTGATTGTAACAAGTAAGGCTCCAACGTTTACAATTTTTTGTAAACGTTTAAACGGACCATGAAAAACGAAACGATGCCGTTTAAACGTTGTTTATATAATACAATCCTGAAAGCAATGTGACAAGTTTCACTGTACTTTGTAAGTTGTAAATAACAATGCAACTCATTATAACCGGATCTTATAGGATCGCTAAACTTCTGGGGCTAATCCTGTGAAATTCCGATTCTGTCTCTTTGCTACATTCACCGACATGATCACGACATCCAGGAATTTCAGCTGATGCAAGCAAATTTTTTCCCACTTTTCACCACACCGTTGCAAGAATAAAGAAAACCTTTGTCTATATTCCGTTTTAAAAAATTAAGTAACCCTT